>CAUYRT010006953.1:50000-75403 GCA_963574885.1 Lepilemur ruficaudatus
TGTTTTTGGCCAGCCTATGGATTAGAATGAATACCAGATAGATCAGTAATTTGCAGATGAAGTGGTCATTCTGATCATCAGGGAAGTTTTAAAAATACAAATTCCAGAGGCTACCCCTAGACAGTCTTATTTGTAAGGCCTAAGGTAGGAGCCAGGATTTTGTATTTCTTTTTTTTTTTCTTTTGTTTTTTTATTTTTTTCTGAGCAATCTTGTTGGTACATGGATTCTGTATTTCTGACAGAGCATTCGAGATTCTCATGCAGGTTGGAACCACTGCTGTGGACTTCCTTTTGAAAACCAGTAGACTGTTGGGTCTCAATGATCGCCTCCCTATGTTTATCCCTAATTTAATAATCTTTGACAGTGGCATGGTATTTGGGTGGTGTCTATATGTATTAATAGCTACCAGGCAGGCACAAAGTAGGGACCTAGTAAACATTTTGATTGATATATTAGAACTTGTGACATATTTGTCTTACTGCAATAGTAGCTAGTTATTACCAATGACCTCACCTTCAAATTTTTTTTTGTTAAAAAAAGGATTAGGATTCTATATAAATTGAGCAATTTGAAAAAAATGAACACTAAGATCTGTATTAATATTATTATTTGCTTACACAATATTATAAGCACCATTGAGTGAACTAAACTCTTGAATGGGGAGAGAAACCCTCTTATGACCTTTGCACGTGCAGTCATGGTGGGATTTTGTTGTATTTTTTAATTCTAGACAACAGGAACTCTAGCCCAAGTGTACACAGCTAAAGATCATAAATTGAAGGTTGGTGACACATGGACATCAAACCAGTTGCTAAAATGAAGGGGGCATAAATAAAAGTAAAACACTAAAGTAAGAAGACATGAATGGAATAGTTAGAAAAACTATCAAATCAAGTGAATTGTATAAATGGAAAGTGGGAACTTAAATGGGGAAGAAACTCTCAAATGGAGAGATAATGAAGGGCACACTGAAGTGCTTTGTTCGCCTGTGTGATTGTGAAGACGTGACTCTGGGCATCGTGATGAGGAGCCAGAGGAAAGAATAAAGCAGGAATTAGAGGCACATGGAAAAGGGAAGTGGTTAACATGTAGGACTCAGACTCTTTAGTGCAGTATCACAGGGCTTAGACACCTAAGAAAGAGTAATTATTGCTTAGTTGGGATAATACTTTCCCCCTTGTTGGGTTTCTGAGCCCAAAGATCTCATGACTTTTCTGAAAAGTTTCACTTAGTTTTTATCAGTGTTCTCCATTGTCTAATTAAATGGTAAATTTGCTTCCATTTAGATATACTTATTGAAGCCTGCTAGGTGTGAGTTTCACAGAATAGGAGTCTAAAATTTAAAACTGGGACCTCTTATTCTGTTTCTGAGGTAAACAGAGAGAGAAAAGCAGAAACAAAAATAAAGACGAAGAGATTTTAAAAAGACATTGGGCCTTTAAAGGTTTGCCTTATTGTAATGAAAAAAATAGCCTAGGCTCATCTCTAGCTATTTGAATCTATCTATAAATCTTTAAAATGGGCATTCTTTCACCTAAATAATTCCCCTGCTGAACAACTATATGTGATATTTAGTTTTCTTTGGTTCCTGGATGATAGATACACCAGATTCCTCATAATTTACACTGTGGCAATAAGACCTTTAGGATTTTAAAGGCATTTCTTCCTTTTTTGACATACTGGGCTTATACATCAAATACTATGACTCACGGCACCTCAGAATCTCTCACTCTCTGGCCAGGAATAGAACAGTCTAATAAATAGCACTTTTCTTCCTCCTGCCTGTCCCCTCCCCTTATACACCTGCACCCTACACCCCTCCCTTCGTGGCAGAAGCTGTGGCTATAGAGTTGTGTTACTCTGTGGCAGGAAGGACAGGGTTATTAAAGGAATAAATTCATAGCTGGTCACCAGGACCTCTGATGATTTGATTGTGGTTTTGCTGTCATCAGGAAGCTGCTCTTTTCCTTTCTCTCATAAGACTAAATCCAAATCTTTGGAATTCTTGCTAATGTTAAAGCAAAGGCTCCCTAGATTTCAGAGTTTAAGTGTGGTCTTACAGGATTTCAGGACTTTTATTATTTCTTCCCTTAATCTTTTCTTATGGCTATGAATAGAGGAAGTTGGAATGCATCTTTTGTGATTTACTGTCTTACCTTCTAATTTAAAGAGCACCCCAATAAGCTAGAATTGTTTCCAACTCCCAACTTCTGCAAAATAAAATGATTTGATAAGTGATGTAATCATATACACTTTTACAATGTTGACACATGTGCTTGGGTGATGATAATTTTTTTTAGTTTAAAGGGGAATTTCTTTTTCGCTAATGCTTTGGGTGCCTTTTGGAGAAGAAGATAATTCAGCAATTTATTTAAGATCTGACTTCTCTTGACCTTTAATATCATATCAGTTTCTTGGGAAGGCTAGCTGCTGGGAGGCTACTGTGTGATGATCACGCTCCTTGGTTGGTGGTAAATGAGTACTATGGGCATATTTTGCTTTATTTGACTTGATTGGGTGCCATCTCTCATGGCATCTGTGAAGCCAATTAATAGAGAAAGTAAGTTATATTAATCTCTTTTCAGCTGTACAAGAAAAAGAGTCCAAACATAATGAGTAAATTCTTCTAAGTGTGAAAAATTACCCACTTTGTCTATTTCATATTTTGCAAATTCCAAAATTAATGGCTTTTTGGGGAAAAGCGTATATATCTCTGCACACGCAGAGTTTGTAAATGCATGGGAGCATTGCTGGAGAGGAGAAAAGGAGAAGGATTTCTGGGTAGGAGAAGAAAAAGACATTGAAATGTACATTTTTCATACTTTCACATGATTGGTTTTTTGGAAAGAAGATGATTGTCGAGAATAGCTTTTCTAAAAGCAGCTACATTTAGCTGATGCTAAAATAGGGATGATGGAGTAGTGATTTTGATTTTAAGTCACAAAAGCTGGTTTTGCTGGGCTTTTAGCAATTCTGCTTTTGGTTGATACAATCACATCTTAGATCTAGGTTCCTGTGCGACTGCTAGAATAATAAGATATTGTACATAAAGACTTTCTGTTGGCCTCCTACCAATAGCCCACCTGATTGTTGATCTGGACTTCTTACTGTTTCACATTTGTATCTTGCTCATACTGTTTGTCCTACTGCTGTGAACACTCCCACCAAAGGAGGAAACCCTGGGGAAACCCATTCATTCATTAAGGATCAGCTCAGTCACTATCTCCTCTAGGAAAGCCATTCCTGAGGCTCCAGACTGCCTTCCGTGCCCTTCGCTATGATCTCATAGTGCTCTGTGGCTCCTCCCCTTACAGCATTTGGCTGGAATTGTAATGATCTGTCCCTCTGTCCATTTTCCCTATTGGAATGTGGATTCTTCTAGGCAGGGTTTTACTTTGTCTGCCCTTCTAGGACATTCTAACACTTTTTTGAGCTCAACGAGGAGCATGATTAAAATGGAATCATGAAGTTCTGAATCCAGATTTCTTGGTGGCAATCTGCCAGGAGGCATGAAGGTAGATGGAGGGACACTGTTCCCAGACTGCTTTTTCATAAACGAAGATCAGAGTAGTCTTCATTTGACAAATTCCTTGCTTGAAAGGAAGCAATTCCTTGCTTCCATATATCAGAAATTGTTCGAACAACAACTGCCACCATTTTGTATTAACAATAATGCTTATAGCATTTGATTGCCTATAAAGTGTTTGCCACATATTTATTATATCATTTGATCCTAACTATAATATTGAGAAACAGGGATTCCCTTTTATTTCATTTTGCAAGTGAGAAAACCTATCCTAGAATGGATTCATTCATTCAACAAAATTTTGAGTGTATACCCTGACCTGGACCTTGGGGCATGAGAAAGTAAATAAGACAGATATGTTCCCAGACTACACAGAGTTTGCATTCTATTGGGAAAAACAGACCTTAAAAAATAAGTTACAAATTAATTGTTTAGTTACAATCCTGATTACTGCTATGAAGAATTAAGTATGCGATTTACATATGAGAGAGAGAACATGGGACCAGCAAACCAGACGTGGTATGAAGAGTTAGAAAAAATGGCTTGCATAAGTGATGCCCATGCTGAGATAAAGGGATGAGCAGAAGTTATCTGGTGAAGAAAAAGAGGAACCAGTGCATGAGAAAGAGCTTTGTGCCTTTGAGCAGCTAGAAGTAGGAGTGTAGGCAGCCTGGGGGAGAGTATGAGGAGATAGAGCAAGTGATAGGTAGATGCAAAAAATCCAGGAATTTTGGTAGTAAGAAGCACATGAAGGCTATTGGGCCTTCACTACAACTTCAAGCAATGCCTTTGAGGAAAATGACTTCAAATAAAAAGAGGAGAAGAGAGTTGTTTAGAAAAAGCAACTACACAGTCTGAGATAATGCAAGGCATCAAAGATTTTCAGATCTTAGAAGCCCTAACAGATTTACAGATGTTTATTTACATCCCTACTCCATGGTGGTTAAAGCTGACCCTGAGCTGGGTCATCTTGATTTTCTTCCCTACTGAGTTGCTTTTTGCCACCATCAGTCCAAGTTCTCCCAGGTCCTGTTGTAGCCGGCAGAAAACTGTGAATGTTCCCAGCCTCATTTTAACTAAATTAACTAGACTTACAACCTCAGTGTCAGCGAACAATGAAAGCTTATCACTGAACATATGAAACAAAAATGAAATTAGCCAGCGGTAGGAAACTACAAACAGCTGAGGCATTCAATTGTTAGCCATTTGAAGGATTAACTTCTAAATCATGTAGAGCTCCCTTGGTAGTTTAACTAGTTGGGCACTCAAGGGTATATAAAAACACACTTTAAAGTAGAAATATATTTCTTCACCTATAAAATAGAGATTTACTGGCAGGTTGTGATATTATTAATACTGGATTTCCTTGCCTTGGCCCATGAACTTAATCATATTTTCTTTTGCTTTCCTCACTTGCAGCCTTGCACTGAGTTTCAAAACAGATACCTTAGAATCAACCATGTCCCAAGTCAGGTAGGACATAACTGTCTGGGATGGCTGCTGCAGAATCAGCTAAAAATCCCTGCTTATTTCTCTGGAATTCTTCTCTTGCCCTGTGCTTTTGTTTTGCACACTCCAGATTTACACAGCTCATTGAATATTCAACCAGGCTTAAAGATTTTATTTGATGGTTATTTCAATAATAATTATGGAGGCTGCCAAACTCTCCTTACCCTGTTAAAAAACAAACAAAAAATAAACCCGCCATCATAAAAACAATAAAATCACACAAGTAAGATGTTTTCATGATATTTTAAAACTCAGTTTGGTGTTTCTTGATGGATTGGTAGGTCTGTTCAGAACCTACAGCCAAAGAAACTCAATTAATGGTCATTACTATCAATTATTTTTATATGTTTCAACAGCATTTGTTAAGAAGCTTTTTCAAAAAGAATGTCGGCAACTTGTATTTTAATATTTCATTAAAACAAGATCACAAGTTCACCTATATAAGTGTTTATTCAATTGGAAGCTAATTGAATAATTAGTATTCATGAATTTTATACAGAGTTTTTCTTTTTTAAACCAAGGTTAGAAGGCAGCTGGCAGGGACTGTTTTGTGACTGTTTCCCATTGTCTGAATCTCTGTCTATATATCTGTATCTATAATTTTTCCCATCCCCATATCATTTTCAGGGAACAGCCACACACTGGCATGTCTCTTTTCTTTTTTTATTTAAAGAGGCTGAAGTGAAAGGGGGGGAAAAAGAGTGGAATCACCAAGAAAACCCTAAACAAATAAAGTGCAAACACAGAGTGACAAGCACACTCAGACCCTGGATTGGTTATGGATGAGACGACAAGTATATGATGAAATTAATGACCCTCTGTCAACTTTTTAGATCTCACTTTTAAAGAGAATGGACCAAAAATCAATAGCCCCCAAACCACCAGTACTCCAGTGAACCAGTCTTTCATTTATCTTGCTGTTGGCACTCAGATAGAAACGCAGCCAAGCACAGCACAGAGCCTTCGCTGCGAGTCATCACCACGGGCAATGGTGGAGCACCCAGTTAAGGGTCAAAGATGTGTGCCAAGGCTTCTTTGAGAGGGACCTGCTTCTAAATACCAGTACCAGTGTTCACTTTATTTAGCTGGACGTCCAATTGGCATATGCATATCGAGTGTTTGGGTTTTTGGAGGTTGCCTGTTGGAGTCCTAGCCTAGCAGTAGCAATGGATGGCTAGGGATTCTATTCCGCTTCCTTTCTATACGTTCTTCAAATGTTATATCTTGAGTGTTCAGATGGCAACAAAATACAGCTATAGCATTAAAGCAAAGTAGATGCACAAGTTTTAAAGATGCAAGTTTGTACAGATATGTGGTTTTATACGACAACTGCATTGTGGTTCCTAAGTAGTGTAGTTTTTGAAGAACCTTTCCTAGAAAAGGGTCACGTAAACTGTAAAGATTTTATTCAGGATATTCTGAGCGGAAGCCCAGAATATCTGTAACTGAGCAAAAGAAGAAAACGTTTAAAACACCAGATAAATTGTAATTGAGCTTGTAATTTTTAGAAGTAATCACTTATCTCCATGATTGAATTTTCCAGAAATAAAAATGGTTAGTATATCATGAGGGTTTTCATACAGTGAGAAAGCCACATTAAAATGTGAAAGATAAATTAATCTAAACCAAGTGTTCAATAGCACTGTTAAGAGCTGAGGCCAAAGTGAAATGAAATGATGTCATTATGTTAAAATGGATGTCAACACAGACAGAAAAAAATCAGTGTAAAATGAGAGAGATCACATTTTGATGATAATCTAAGACAAGCAAAGTGTTGGCCATTTATCTGACATTGTCCAAATGGAATCTAATCAATGGCTGTCTTTAAGTTTATATTTTATTTTATTTATATAATGAACACTTATAGAGAGCTTACTCTGTGCCACCCACTATTCTGAGCACTTTATACATAATGACTCCTTTAATCTTCATAACAATTCTAGGAAATAGATATTATTATTATTATCCAAGTTTTACAAATATGGAACCAAGGTACAAAGAAGTTAAGCAACTTGCCGAAGAGGACACAGCTAATTAGTAGCAGAGCTGAGATTAGAACCCAGGCAGTCTGGCTCCAGGATCCATGCTTTTAACCTTTAAACAAGGTTGTCTCAAGAATGGAAGAATTTAAAACCCAAGAGGGAACCTAAATCAAGTATCAATATGTGGATAAACAGAAATTAAACTAGGAAATTTGTTAGTAATAAGTATTTATTTTTATTCTGATTCTAATATATACTTGTTTTAAGATTTTTGAAAGGAAAAATTCTTCCACATTAAAAAGAAGTGGATCAAGGAAACATTTTCAACATTTTTAATATCCAATATTTTTGGCATTGACATTTGGAGCCTGACAGTGACAATAAGGCAGAAGAAATCAGTGAGCACTTTTTAAATTTCCTACTTAATGTTTAATTTAGTTTCTTATGAGAAGAAAGAAAACTTGAATATCTTATTTAACATAGACAAAGATTTTGATGATTATGGCTATGAACAATGGCAGAGCTGCTCTTTTTCTCACATATCTAAAAAGGGATAGCTGTGTGTAGAGGAAGTTATTATATATAATAGATTGACATGGAAATAAAGGTATCTTTTAAGGGGATACACACGGCCATAAAGCGCAATAGATTTAAATGAATAATACAGTAATCTTTCAGTTTCCTGAGGAATTTTCCCCCCGTTCTCCATGTAATGGGCTTCTAATTTCATGATTCTAATCTAGTGAGAACTGGAAAAAGCAGATAGAACTAGGGTAAATAAAAGTAATAATTAACGAATGAGGGCCCAAGTTGCTTTCAGATAAGCAGAGTGTATGAGATCTATACTGAGAGACATCCTCATGGACAAAGGATTTTGGACAGTGGTTTGAGATTTTCTTTTGTTTCAAATCCAACAAAGAACATTGCTGTCATAGAGGTGAGCTTTACATTTAAGTATACATGCCAGGTGCAACTATATATTTACATTCTAAAATTTAATAGAAACTGTTTTGAAATGTTTTCAAAACAATACTTTCCAGTGTTTCAATTATATGTTTTGGAAATGTTAGTATTAATAAAACCCCAAATGTGAATCTTTAACATGCACATGTGCAAGAATACTCATGCAAATATTGTCTTATTTGATAGTTGGAATGGCACCATTACCTTGGATGTCCTGGCTCTGACATACATTGTGCTGCTGCTCTCAAGGCTGCTTTAGCTGGCTCGGTGGCCGAGTGGCTCTTCTCTCTTCACCACTCCATGGGTGTCTCTGAGCAAGATTCACTGAAATTCCCAGATCAATGAGGGCCCTTCTCTAGTCAAAGGTATATATTTCTTGCAGAAAAACAGGTGAATAAAGAAAACATTTTCACATTGCATATTTTAAATTCTCCTAACAAAATTATGTTTAATAAAAATATAATTGACATACGTACTGGTTTCTGACACCAAGACAGTAAAGATTATTAGACTCTCCTAACTACTCCCAAATTCAAAGACAATTGAAGAAATTTACAATTTTAAATATATAACTTGATAAGATATGTTTAAGGTTTTACTATCAAAGCAGAACAAGTTATAGAGAATTTCTGATATGGCTAATTCATCTAAATAACACAGCATCTGGGGGATGGACATGCTTGAAGCTCTGACTCTGGGGGGGGAAGGGGGGAAAGGCAACACACGTAACCTAAACATTTATACCCCCATAATATGCTGAAATAAAAAAAAAAAAGTCACACATAGACACAAAGAGAGCAAAAAAAAAAAAAAGTTCAAGTATGTTTGGAGATGAACTTAGAGTTTTAAAATATAATAATTTTCTTATTTTTGTTTTGTTTCCACTCATGCTGATTGAAGCTCATCTATCTGGAGGCAGAATCCAGCTCCTTGTTCATCTTATCCTTTAAGTAGAGATGACACTCACCTGCTTAAAAATTGCTTAACACTTTTAGCAAAACCAGATGTCAAGCTTCAGTTTGTACATTTTCCAGTTGAAATAACTAACCTAACCATTACAATTAATCTTTAAAACAAACCACCTGAACAACAAACTAAGTATGCCTAGAGAATAGATGGAGTTTTTATGTTTTCACGTAAGCATCAAACTAATATCTGTGCAAGATGAATGATGCCGTACAGGAATCTCTGCTTAATCCTTCCATTTCCCAGTGGGGTGGTTTCTTTTTTAATTCCCCATGCCTGGGAAAGGGAGTCCATTTCCTTATACTTAAATTGCATTATAAAATTACATGTGTGTAATTTTGTTATTACATGTGTGTTATTTTGTATACTCATAGATAAATAAATGTGTGCCCACACTGTCCATAAAATATTTTGAATTGAGCATTTGTCCAAGTGCTTCATTAGCTTAAATGATAACAATGAATTTTTATGCCCATCAACAGGAAAACTTTCTGTCCTATTGAACTGGGCTTTGAAAACCAGTTCTTTATATCTCAGCTTTTGATTTGTTAAATAAAAAAGTCAGTCTGTATGTTTTACATATGAGCATGTTGTTAAATATTTGCATTTTTTAATATAGGGATTTCATAATCAAATAATTTAGGCACAAAAAATTTTGTTTTTAGGACATTTTCAAAATATTTTTTTTGTTAAATTCTAGAGTTATAAAATTAAATATGCAAATATAGTTTGGCATATACACGAATAGATAAAGACTACCTTTAAAGCATTCATTACGGCAACAATATTATTTGTTGGATTTGAAAGAAAAGCATCTCAAACCACTATTCAAGACTGTTTCCAGTTGCCCATAAACATGTTTCTCCAGTGTAATATAGATAGATAAAATTAACAAAGCATAAAGATTTCAGGTCTTTATTTTTTTTCCCCATCAAACTATGTAGGAAAATTAACTGAGTTGAGTGCTATCATATGAATTCAAGAAACATATATGGAGTATTTCTGTGCCAGGCAATGTAGTATATGCTAAAGATATGACGTAAAAGCAAAAACCTCCTACTGCCTGCTCTCAGGGAACTCCTAATCTAGAACACTGCTGTCTTCTTTGTCCTCTCCTGCCTGCGGGCAGAGATGGGAAAGCCTCTTAAGTAAAAATGTCTGGCTGTCTGACATTAAGCCCATCATTCAGCATATGTGCAATGTTCTCAGCAACACCTTAGCATTTTGGTGTAAGAATAAAGTTATATCCATATAATGCTTGAAATCTGGCACATTGAGCTGTTACCTGTTGATTGAAAGTATGGGCTCTTACTGGTGCTCACTGGCCACCTCAACTGGCTAGAGGATTTAGTTGTTGGTAGAATGTGTCTCTAACTGGGTCTTCAGGTTCACGGAAAACCTACTCAGAGGTGTCTGAGATTTGCTCTTTGGAATGCCACCAGGGTTTGATGATTGAGAGCCCAGTTACATGCTCTGATTATGAGGTTGGAGAGGGAAAACAAAATTTCATAACAAAGATACAGTAAGAAGGTAGCTCTGCTACAAAATTACCAGTCTATCATTTTTTTATGACTAAATATAGGGCTGAAAGTTTTCTGACATGAAACTAGCTCACCACGGTTCCTACTGCTCGCATTGGTCTCTAAGATCCTTGGAATTAGCTGAAGCCTTTGATTTCCCATAGGATGCCTTAAATCTTACCTAGCTATAAGGGTTAAAGAGCTACCTTATCAGCTATCTGTTACCTTTGCACCCACAGGCACCTGTGATTAATTTATACACTCTCACTTCCAAAAACTTAACTTTTCAAAAATGGAGGGCAATATTTGGTATTGTTCTATTGGGTTTGTTTGTTTGTTGTTTGCTTTTTTTTTTTTACCACAATGTGTATGTTGGTCCAGAATTGCTGGAAAACACAATGCAGTGGGAATCAACAAGCCTGGGTCTTTCACGGTTATGTACTGGGTAAGAGACCTTGGCCAAATCTCTGAAAACTTAAACCTAAATTTTCTTATTTGAAAAATAAATATTCTGGATAAGCAGTTACAAATTTCTTTGCAGTCCTAAAATTCTAGAATTCTTCAAAACTTCGGCATGGATATCAGTTTCCTCTGGCAATAACATTAAGCTTTGTGTGTGTTGACATCTTTTTTGTGTGTGTGTGTAAAAATGTCTTTCTAAAAACATCTATTTTAACATTGGTCTGCACCATTATTTCTGTCCCAGATGATGAATCAGATGAGATCACATCTTAATAATTTATAAGTTGCTCATTTTACAGTCTTTCAATTAATTTATATGGTAGATGAAATAGGAAACTAAGGGTGTAGGGTAGGACAAATAGAAGATTGAAATCCCAGCAAAACTGAGTTGTTGTGTCTAATATCAATATGCCATGTTCTTGGGAGAAGGTCCTTTTGGTACAACTGCTTGTTTGTTCTAGAAAAAACATTAGTTTTCTCCAGGAGCTGGTGTTTAAGACTGCAGGTTTACCAGCTGAGAGGTAACAGGAAGGCTAGGACGGCACCAAATAAAAGATCAGGATTAGGATTATTTTTCCAAAAAGGCCGTGGCCAACTGATACCTGAGCCTGGAACATGATCTCCCATATATCTCAGACTTTCCTGTAGGTTATCTGGTTCCCTTCCAAGGATGTTTTTGACCCTTTTCTTATTTAATTCGTGTGTTGTACTATGTTTCGCTCTCACTCTAATCACTTCCATTTCCTTTTTTAGCTCTTGACAAAACCTGGACCCATGAAGTCTGTAATAGGCTGGTCTGGTTGGGGCCCAGTTGGTACTTGCCCAGTTTCTTGCAACAAGACTGCATCCACTATCAGGAAGATTTGTTCTGACTCTTTAGGAGGGCAGAAGCCAAGTCTTGACATGTAAATAATAAATGTGTTTCAGATAACATATTCTTACACTTTTTCCCTAGAATAATTGAAATATTCATGTAAATAGATTTAGTCTCTTTGTAATTTATTTAATTGTCTTGGTTATGAATGATTGTAAACATGTACATGCCATCTAATCTTTCTGATTCTCAGTTTATAAAAGGGGGTGTTGAACTCTATGATCTTTAAGGTCTTTTCCAACTCTAAAATTCTATGACCCGATACTTCTATTGTTTAGACAAAAAATAGGTCTGTTCTGAAATGTTCTGTAAGTTAGGCAGCAATCCAAGCTGACTTTTTAAGAATTCACATAAGAAAAAAAATATTCTCACATGGAGTTCTATAGGATGAAGAGAGGGCCCATTCACTATTTGTTTGCTCTCTGTGGGAAAGCTATTCTTTTTTTTCCTCTTTAAACAATATAAGGAAACAACTTATCTTTTACAATTTTTGGATTCAGTTCATGGAGGGTGTCAGTATTGTCTAGTGTTCCCAATGGGAACGTGGGAGTCAGAGATCCCAGGACTGGTTCCCAGCTTTTCTGCTCTTTATGTGACCTTGAGAAGCTACAAAACAACTCTTAAAACTCAGTTTATCTACCTGAGAAATTGGACCCTTATTTCTTTACCACAGGGAAAATCTATTTCTAAAATTTTTGGAAAAGGATTACAACATCCTTTCATGAAAGGAAACTGATCAACTTTCAGAGCATACACAGATACCAGTCTCAGATGTCTTTCTACCACCTAGCACCAGAAGCTTTGGCATGAGTAGTATAGGATATAGCAGCACAGGCCTAATTCAGAAACTGTAAGAATTCAGCCAAAATGGAGCTGGCCTGAACTGCAGGTGATCCTTACTACGCCTGGAAACAGGTTTGCTATGTAAAGTATTAATACATAAAGTTGCAAGATAAGGAAATGCAGGATTTGGGGCAGGAGACAGGGTGAGGGGGAAGGGGAATGAGAAGCATAACTAGTTTGTTAGAAGCCTAAACAGTTACCATCTCAATTAAAATGAATCTTAGCTACTGATTAGGCTGAGCAAATTGTCCCACATTACTGCAGATATTTTCAGTTAACTAAAAACCACCTTCCTATATTATCTGGTTAACTTTTCAGGTAACAATACTTAGTAAAGCATAAAGTATGAAATTTAATATGATTTTACTGGCTTCTCAAATTAACACGAGCCAGTGCAGTTCTACTATTGCTAGAAACTTGAAATGACCCAGATGTTCCTAAAAATCTCCTGTATCAATAATATCGCCTATAGCTTCATGGTGACACTGCTTGATTCAGAAATAGGCAGGTTGTCAGTTTCAAACCAATTCCTAGCACCTTGCTCCACAAAATACCAGGTCAAGAAAATAATTATGATTTGAGGCAGAATCACTCAATTATGTTTCATGATCTAACATTGAATCAACTCCTATGAATAAGAGTACTATTTGGTCGGGATTACATCAGTAAACATTGAAATGAGTGCTTGGATCTCCCAAGCAAATGTGAATATGGGAAATGATCTAAAACAACCTTCCCAACACAGGTAGAAATAGCCATTTTGAATATGTACTCCTTCGGCTTTTGTGTAAGGGAATCAAGTCATCATTCAGACGTGTTTAAATGCTGCACTTGAGCTGCCTTTTTGCAAGGCGCCGACGTGCTGGAGCTGCACCATGATTCATCATATTAAACCTCATTTGGTGGAAACATTACAAGGGAATAGGTTCTCAGTCTCCCAGGAAGTGCCTCCGCTCTACATTACTTCCCGATCGCCCTGCTCACCACTGCTCCTTTATTTCTTAGTAACATGCACCCTTAGTCCACTGTGCGGCTACACTTGGACCAGAGGCTCCTATCCTGTGAAAAATTTAGATGGCTATAGCAGTAATCAAAAATACCAATAAAGTGTCACCAGTCCTCGCTGGTGATGTGGGATGGCGGGTGAGTGAGATATAAAAATGAATCATGAGGCAAGACATGATTGCTGCTCAGGCAACCATTTCCAAATGTGAGTGCACCCAGGTTGCATAAATGGTTCGGAATATTCTCCGTTAGGCCAAAGGCTTGCAGATAACGGTGTCCACTCATCAGGCTCCAAGTCCCTCTGAGACCCGAGAGGCAGAAGCGTTGTTGCTCCAGTGGCTGAGCCAAAAACATTTATATCCAGGCACTGTTGGACAAGTGGCATCTGCTGACAAGAACTGCTTGGAGTAAAGTTGGTTTTAAAAAATAAGCACTACGGCTCTCCGTGTTTGAGACAGGACAGCACAGGCCTGTATGTTTAATGCAGGAAGCTTTCTGAGGTGTAAAGAATGGTTAAGTAAATGAGTGGGATACCATTAATCTTGGTTTGTTTCGGCACTACATCTTTAGCAGTTGAAGGCGGGGGGCAAAAAGAAAAAGACTTGCTCCTAGCTCATAACCTGAGTGTTAAAACTGATGTCCTTCCCATTAGGGCCTGTAAACTCATTAGCACATGGCAATTTATCCTCTTTTATTTCTTCTCAATTATCCTATCATCCATTGTATCTGGATCTGATTACCCTCTCCCAGAGTCAAACATTATCTTGTAAATCATTTGCTTTAAATCCAAGCCTGCCATTGCACAGCTTGGGATTTGCTTAGGCAGGTAATAAATCAATTAGTATTAAACTTGTGGTGTCATCTATTTTCTTTCCTCGTGCTTGGAAAAAGGAACACCTGAAAACCTAGCTTAGGTTACATCACATTTCTGTACATGCTTCTGAACAATACAGAGACATTTGCTCTTATTCCAAGGAGGAAGAAAGGATAAGAGAAAGCAAAACAAGAAACCCAAATCCTCAGTGTATGCCTGGAAGGTTGATGGCATCATAGGTATGTGGCCCTCGTATTTCAGAGATGACATTTTTAGTAATAATTGGGAACATCTATTATTCAAACATAGACATCAAAGATTCTATTTGAGAGGATAGTCTCCTTTTTTTTGTCCAAAACACAATTATGGAGCCAAAAAGAAGACTGTGGTTCATTTTTTCTTCTGTTATTCTTTTATGTATATTCTGCTTCTTGGTACACATACAGTTTGGTCTGAAATGATTAGACAAGAGGAGCTGAATAGTTTTTAGGTTGTTGCCCTCTCCAAAGATCCCTTTATATTTTAAATGATATCTCTTCTCCCTGTAAGTACTGTACTAATTTACTTAATCATTTTATTTTCATGGCCTGGATTTAGTTCTTAATCCTTTGGCTGAATTTCTGCACAGAGAGCCCAAACAAACAATTGTAGCTCAAAATTAAGCCCTGTGAGTTTCTAGATTAAAAGAAAAAAACTGTCTTGAATATCTCAACAACCAGTAGCCTCTTGTAAGTGATGCCCCATGTATGGGCTATAAATTAGTGGAGATCCTTGCCCTCCTGGTCAGGGATAAGGTGCCTGGAAGGGACTGTCAGACACGTGGCAGGGCCCCAGCAGGGGAGCTGCTTCTAGCAGTGGCGAACACGGTGAGATTGGAGGGACTGGAGGGCAATTAATAACAACTGGTCCTGGGTCTGGCTACTGAGACAGCAGCCAGCCCAGCGCCCTGAATGTACTTTTCTCTCAGACACCCTGCTGGTGACCTGCTTCACATCAAGGCCTCCTGCCTGCTTCCAGTGGTTCTTCTGGATTCATTCCTCAGCTTTTCACACTAGCGAAGTACACCCAGTGAGAACATGCATGGACTCTTCTTTCTGTGAGTCAAGGGAAGAGTCCTGGTTTAGTAGTTTGTTTATGACTAATGCTGGTTGAACTTACAGTGCATAGTGTTATGGTGGGCACAGAGGCCCAAGAGAACCATATAGCATGCGGTTCCATCCTCACGGAGGGGCTGATGGAAAGCACCTCAGGAAAGGTGCAAAGTCCTTCCTCCAGAGCAGGGAATTTGAATCATGGGACGGGCCTTGTTAAAATGCAGACTGATTCAGGAGGTCTGTGGTGGGCCTGAAATTCTGCATTTGTAGTCAGCTCTCAGGTGATATGGATGCTGAAAGTCCATGGCACTTTATATTTTCTTTTCTCATGGCAAGAGTAAGTTTTCATAGCCATTTATCCTATGTGGCCATTTACAAACGCATCCTCTGTCTCCCACTAGGTACCAAGCCCCTTTTGAAAACAGGCCATTACTGACTTGGTGAATATATAATGATTAATTGCCATGGTTTGGCAAGTAGCAAACCCGCTTCCACTGCAAATGGGTTTTGTGACATTGATCACTTCCACTGAAATCCCCCAGACCTCTGTTTTGTGCAATGCGAGGGGTTTGGACTAAAATTTGGGTGTTGATTAAAAGCAAGAGCAGGAGACAGATGAGAAAGGTGAATGAAAGAAAGGGCTTATGTAGGGATGGATCATGGAGCATTCAGGAATAGTTATAATGTCTTTAGAGTTTCAGCAGGCTTTTTTCTTCCCAGAGGGTGGATCCCGTGTTGCCAGACCTTGTAAATTTCCAAGACGCTAGAAATCCGGTTTTTAAAAATTATTGTAAAATCCTCTCACTTTTAAATGTTGACAAGTAAAATAAATTGTTTTTGAAGGAGGAGAAACACACTGATAATGAATTAAAAGACTTTTTTTCAGGCCAAAGACTGCCCATGGGCCACCAGTTTGCTGCCCTTACCCTGGACCAGGCTCAAAGGCTTTCTTCCAGCAAACACATATGAGCTACATTCACAAACAGCAGTCACATCAAGCCAAGGAGAGCAGCATCCATGATGGACAAACCAGACCACATCGTAATGGCGGCATGGAAGTGCAGTGTCTCATAGCTTTGGATATTCCTGAGTTTCATACAGAAGATTGGGGGAAGAAGCTGTGCATTGAGCACTGTCAGGTTACATGGGCTCCCTCCAGGGTATCTGCTCATCCATGGCTTGTAGTTGGGTGTCACATGTTTACTGTTCTGGGAGTTGCCAGGCATGCTTCTGGTTTTTCAGGTGGCCATACTCACCGGTGAAATGCTCAGGAACTGTGAGAGTCATTCTCGTAGGCATACTCTTGGCTTATCGGGTAATTTAGGGGAGGTGATAACTCATTAATGACAGAGTAATAATCTTTACGTTTTAACTCTATGATACCTTTAATAGGAACCACTCATTTCACTGTCAAAGTTTTTCTAATGATCAAGTGCCATTACCAGCCCTGGTTAGAGACCGCTAAGCTTTTCCCTAGAGATCGCTCAGTATAAATGAGGAGATATACATTATTTTAGCATGAATAGAATATCCCTAAATTTAAGAGTGTAGTTTCTTTGTATAACTTCACTCGGTTGCAGAAGGGAATTCAAGATCACACAAGAGTGTTATAAGAGCTGTATCTTCGACAGTTGTTCACAGTAGATCCCTACCTATCCATTATTTCCCGATATTCAGTTTTTCTGACTTGAGTTCTATGGAGCTAACCTTATCATGACACTTAGCCCATTTAAAATTTTTTTTCCATACTTCTTTGGTTGTGTAATTGTTCGGTTCTCATTGTGAAGATGTGTCATATCCTGAGTTTTATAACCTGGAAAACCTGTAGTAAGTCAAACTTGTTCAGACATGATGACACCACATAGACATGGCTGATTGTAAGAAGAGACAAATGGTTTAGTTTAGGCTTAGATGTGAGATAAAAACTGGGGTTACTGGTAAGCATTAAATATTTATAAAGCAGCCAATCTTTGGTACTCATCAGGGAGTGTTTCTGCATGAGGCATGTCAGGCTTTATAATTAGTTATGGGACTTACTATTATTTGAGTTTTTCCATGCTATTTTCTGCCTATGAATTACCATTATTTTAAGTGTGTAATAAGAAGAAAGAACTATTGTTTGGGAAAGTGGTTGCTTTTCATTTTTTAAATTTTTAAATAATAATTTATGTTATAGACTTGGTCTAGTAATGACTTTGAATTTTTTTAATCAGCATATTTCCAAGGATCATATTATACTAAAATAAAGATTTAGTATAAGATAATAAAGAACTGTAGTGTAAGATAACAAAAATAATCTTAAATTTAGGTATGTTCATGTCTCTTAAAGCTTTTTCATTAGGAATAACAAAATAGAAAATAATAACGCAAATAAAACAAGGCTCTCATTTTCCTCTGGCAAACCACTGTACTTTTGATTATTAGCAGAAATGGCTTTGTTAATACTTACGGCATTTGTATAATAAATATAATTAATAAAGGGCTTCCTTTTCTGAAAGAAAGTTGCTACATTACAACCATAAGTTTCTATAAACTCTTGAGGAAGAGGAAAAGAAAAAATCCCTGTAACCTTAATAAAAGTTCCCAGCAAAACCATTAGGGATTTCAATTATGAAGCTGTTCTCAAGACTCTTGTAAAGGTTATTTGTTGAACAATTTCTCTCTAACAATGTATGACAAATTATTCGCTTGGCACTGTAAATGATGCACAAGCCCTTTAATTAGAATATAGCACTCGATATCTTTAAGACCTTCTAACATTTCTTAGACAATATTATTCCTCATGAGCCTTTCCAAGGAAATGTGGACTTGTTTGCAGAGTTGAAATGGGTGATGGAGTAGGATGGACAGGGACTTCAAGGTAGGTTGGGAATATCCAGAAGCCACACAAAGAAAGGAAGGCACTGACCCCAACAAGTTTTGATTGCACAGGCGACTCTGATAACAGAGTTTTTTTATTATCCATTGCTTTTAGCCTTATTTACCATCAGCCTCTCTTGCCACAAGCATGCTTTTTAGTTCTGACAGCCCTGAATTATGGCCATTGTGGGATCCTATCTCATTAACTGAAATGGGAGAATAAAACATCAAACAATCATAAAAATAATTTGGCACTGTGAAACCACTTAGGAGCAGCTGTCAAACAGGTTGGAAGATAAACTTCTAAATAAAAAGAATAGAGAGAGCTGCAGTGTCCTGCCATATGCTTCCTCGGCATTATAGACTCCTTAATAATATGAAGTGCCTGTGTTTATGCAGAATAGGCCAGACACTCCATATATGATATTGATTATGCCTTAACCCCAATTTAGTAAAGACCTACTCCCCCTTTTCCTAATCAGATATTGCAGAAGCAGTTTTCTGAAAAGAAAAAAAAAGTCCCTAATGCCAAGCCATATTTTATCTGCGAAGGCTGTGGCGGGAGATAGGGCTTTGTCTTGCCTGTCACTGTGGCTTGGAGCCCAGTTTTAGGACAGCAAGGCCCCTCTGGGGCTCTTCTCCAGCAGTTTTCATCCAGCGATTCAAAAACATACATCTTTATCAAGCTGTTGTTGTCAGACAACATTAGATAATTAATAGGCCATTTGTCAGCCTGCACAAAACATGTTAAAATCCCAAACACAATCAGGATAAATATAGTTGCTTGCTCTCTGAAGGCTTTTTGTTCTGTCATGCAGCCATTGCAGGCAGATATTTGCTATTAAACGAGACTCATTATTAATCACATCTAATGTTAATTAATTAACCGCCTCTGTGTATTGAGGGCTCTCTGTGACTTTCAATTGTTTTAAGAAGCTAATTGGTAACTTAGCAGTTTACATCTAAGTTACTATTTCTTATTCTGTTCATGTCAGAATTTTAGTCAGTGAAATATATTTATTTGCATTTGAGAAATTTCCCATAAAAAGCCAGCATTTAAAGTTCTGTGTATAACTATGCAAGTGATTAGTGAATGAAAGCCATGGAGAAATTTGTACTTGCCTCTGATTTTTCTTCGGTCCAGGTTATTAAAAATAATTTAATTTTTAATATTATTTTCAAGTCTTATAGAAAAATGGAAGTATTTAAATTTAATTTCCAGTAGCTGATGAAAATAAGGATGAGGCTGGGCTTAGCCAAATGAGGTAGTATGCATTTCTTCACTTAACTCATTCAACAAATATATGGCAAGTATGTGTGGTCAGTTATCGGTCAGTTCTAGGTCCTGTGGGAAACCTGGTCGCGCTGAAGCCAGCACAGAACAGAATGCTAGCTGTTTTATACTGTGAGCTACTAGAAAGCAGAGATTTGACATCCATAATCTACGTCTCCTTTGTGTCTAGCACTGTGCTCTCCTACATGGTAGATGCGCAATTTCTATGCCTAGAACTGACTTAATACATTCAAATACAACGTAAATGTCCTCTAAATTCCGATCCACTCACGAAGGAAGATGAGTGGTGTGATTGAAAAGAAATAATCACATTGATCTATCATAGCTTTATGTATTAATAGCATATTTCAGTTTACCAATGGCTTTCTCGTACATTCACTTTTTAGTTGTTTAAATTGTTACGTCGTTTCTGTTCTACAAAGCAGGAAAGGTCTGTGTTCCCTAAGCAGGCTCAAGCTTTGCCTCTATCGCCTGGCCTTTTGAAGAAAGCAGATTTGCTCTGGCAGTCTAGCAGGCTGTAGCTAGGCATGTGGCATGAGCAGTGACCACATGGCTTACCGAACATCTGGTAATATTGATCGATTTCTATGGAAAGTTTGATCTATTCAAAGATTTTATTATTCATGACTATTTCTTGGGAAGGGCCACCCTAAGGGATCACATATATACCAAAAGCATTACTAGAGACTTTAGCACTTTGAGAGGAGGAATTATTTGAAAATTTCATCACATAAACAGAGAAGCAGAGGCAAAGGGAAAAAACAATTCTCCATTTCTGTATTTTAAAATTCTCAGGAAGTGATGGGGCTTTTTGTCTCACTGTAAGGCAAGCCATGTCTGTTTTAAACATGCCTGCAAGGATAGTTTTTCTTTATGTCTATTATGAAATATTTTTAATGTTTTCCGTTACTCTTATTTGTATGTAATTATTAATCTTTCACTATTTAAGCAATAGATATTTTGTGCCAACTATATTTAACACAGAAATAAAAATCACAGTACTAATCAGTGATACTGCACACTGAAGACATTGCTCTGAAGCGCAGCATACAAAATACAGTTGATGATAACATTGCTCACTGAGACCTAGAATATTTTCCCTCACTGTCAGGAACCTGGTAGAAATAGGTATGAGAAAGACTGGGAAATTTGCTATAATTGATGCCATGGATGATATATGATACCTGGAGAAAATATATATATAGTGTTAAAAACAAATAATCATGCATTTTCATTTTTTTTATTACCATCTCAACTCTAAGGTCCAAATGAGAGAGAAAGAAAGAGAGAAGCACATTTTCTGTCCAAATACGCAGGGCACAAAAAGCTCACACACACAGACACACACACAAGCACAGAACAACTGCAGACCTTAAATTGTTTTATTCCTGTTGAAGTGCAGTTGGTGAATTATATGTAGGGTGGAGACAGATGACTGGACTGAAAAAAATATCCTTTAGCTAACAAAGATCTAGATTGGAATTTAACTTAAACCAGCCTGAGTGATATTCCAGAGGTTTTTATTGCTGGAAATAATATTGAATGGAAAACAGTTACACCAAGTGGAAATATTTTATATCGTAGGTTGCCATACTCTAGATTACAATGATATGGATTTTGCATTCAGTTCTCATTATGAGCTTGTGAAAGATCCTTTTCGTCTTATACAGAGTCTTGGCTTAATTTGTAATACCAACTCCTGACGCAGAGCTTTTGTGAAAGTCCCAGCTTTTATTCCTTTGAGGTGAACTCAGTGGCATGTGTGTAAGGAAGCGGGGAGATTGGCCACGTTGACTAAAGCCATTATCAGGATCTGTGTGCTTTCCACGCTCTCCTCCTTCAAGAGAACACAGAGTGACTACTCCAACTGTCCTCTCTGGCCCCCTTTTTTTGGTCATCATTTTTTTTTTCCATTTTGTCCTGAAGATGTAAGCTGCTGTTGTCTAGAGGGGGAGGAAAAGGTTTTTCCTAGGGATGTTAATTTCAAGCCTGAGTAGTTTCCAGTCACCAGGCCTTGCTGGAAGTATCGTTCAAGATTTGCCTGGAGGCAGCAGGGGCCCATTTGTCTCACCTGCAAGGAACATGGTCTTCGAAAAATGGCAAGAACTTTTGGAAGGTTTTTTAATTAGCGCCTTAGTGTCTTTGGCTTTAGACTGCTTATTTGTTAATTCTTTTGGTGATTTTCTTCCTGGCGGTATGTGTTTAAAGCGTTAAATTGTGAACTTCCCTAATAGCCTTCAAAGGTTTTTACTCAAGTGGTCAAATAGGTTATGTTAGTGTTTTGAGTGTGACACATAATTTAGAAATAATATTTGTTCTGGCATAGCCTAATAACTATAAAATCAAGATACAAACCAGAAAAAAGTTTTTTAAAGACTGTAATGCTGTTTTAGTAGGAAATACTCTTTATTCCCTAGACACAGCAAGAAGCTGCTCTTGTCCAAATTACGAGTTGTGAAACCTTGCTTCAGAAATAAAAAGAAGCAAAATTGTTGAAATGTTATTGAGACATAACTTTTCTCCCTAGAGTAAGTTCTTTGTTGAGGAGAAAATAAGGAAAAATAAAGTGGCAGCAATTTTTCTACAATATTCTTACAAAGAAATAAGAAAATTGCAGAGAATAGGCTACTCAAGTTTACACCTGCTTTGAAAACTCTTTGGTGTCCAGTTTATCTGATACCATTAAAGAAAATAAGGATTTCAGTCAATCGCAGCCGGAGATTTCATTTTATTTATTTATTTTTCTGGTAGTATCTCGTCCTATATTTATTTACATGTTGTCTCAGGCACACGTACTTGCGTGTTGTTGGATAATGAGATATTCAACATGGCTTAACACCCACCACCCCAAATTATTAAGCTATTTCAAAACAAGAAATAATGCTGAGGGAAAATTTGTATTAGCTTGATTGATTATCTTATTTTAATCCATATTAAAGCTTTAAGTCTCTAGGCGTGGCTCTTTACTTCTAACACCTCATAAATTATAGCTATAATGAAGCAGTCATTTATCCTCAGCTGATGATAAATGGCTTGCCCTAGGAGGAACTAAAGAATAGGCAAGTAGATCATTTTCATATTTGGTGAAAACAATATTAAGTACCCAGACCTCAGTGATTGCCCTAATAAATGAATAATCTGAGGTGAGGGGCTTGGCAGTCAGTGTAAAAAATAACCTGAGCTTTCTCTGTCATTTGTCAGGCTTTGCTATGACAGCATGCATTATGGGTAAATGAGCAATCAGCAAGAACTATGTTATGGCTGGGATGTTTTTGAGAAATTTATCATATGCATTGCTTGGTACCTTAAGACCTTAAGGCTTAATGGCTATAGTGCATGACTGCAAGTGAGCACAGTGCCTATTTACCATGGCATGCTTCATTTGTGCTCCATCTCTCACCTTAAAGAAAGAAAAGACCTTTCCTGAACAAGCTTCATTTGGCTTTCGTTTTAAAACTTTAAAGTCTGTATGGATGATGTTCTGTCTCTCTGTTGACAGACACTACTCCTGGTAGTTTGGCTGAAAGGAGATTCTGGAGATTTGAACTCAAATAAAATTTCAGAATCAGAAATTTATCAGTGTATGGGGATGTCAAAGTCTGGATTCCAGTGTACCTGGAGCCAAATATATTATGGAAAGTGACCTCCCTATAATATTGTTAAATATTGTAATTATACCTCCTTGTAATACTATTACATATCTAATGGTACTTAAGAGTTAAATGAGTTTTCCACCCTTCTCAACCCATCAAGCAGTTGATCTCTTTCATTTATTACTGAATCGGAAATAACATAAGAGTAGTTGAGATGTTAATGCCTCATTGGAATTATGCAATGTGTTGTGACAATATCTGACTCATTATGGTTTGCTGCCATATGTAGTAAAAAATGAAACCAGATCCAAACTCTTCTTTCCAGGCCAGGGATCTTGCATCCACACTCCTGTAAATCTTATTCTGAAATATTTGATCAAGGAGAATGTGGCTTTACCAGTGACCTCTCCTGCCATAATGTTCACAATTTGCAGATGACTTTGAAGTTAGGTACACACCAAATTCAAATTCTGGCGTTATCCCTAGGTGGATAATATTTGTTCATTAAATTACTCTGAGTATCATTTTCCTTCTGTATAAAATGCAAAAATACTGTCTTGAAGGGTCTCTGTGTGGAGTAAATGAGATACCGTATAGAATATGTTTAGCATGTGATAGATGATCTATATGTAAACACTAAGTTAGTTCTATGTCTTCTTAACCCTGGTCAGACAACTGAGAATTCTCAAAGTTTATAATGTAGGCGGCATTTTAATAGGTATGGTAACAAGGCCAGTTGCTTGGTATATTAGATCCAGGTGTTAGTGAGACAAATTCAATTAAATAAGAACATTTGTTGAATGTCTACTATTGGTCAGGTTCCAGTGATGAACTCAAGATCACCTTGTCACTGGTCACCATCATCACTGTAATAACTTCTGATTTCTCCCCTCTTCTAGCTCTCATCCACAGAACCTTCCAGTTATTTTTCCAAATTCCAGAATTTATCATGTCATGACTCCTACTTGCTCAGCCATTTAGCATCACAAACAAGGGTTTCCATAAATACTTCAGATACCCCTTTTCAGCCTCATAGCTGGCCTCTTCTTTTATGCCTATACTCCAGCTATGCAGAACTACTCACCATCCTTCAATATGTAAGTCACATACATGTTTTTCTTTGTCTAGAATGTATTTCCTTTCTCTCGGCTGTCTTGGAATGGCCAAATCTTCGTTCAAGATGTATTTCAAATTCCAACCTTGCTGTGTAGGCTTCCCCAGCTTTCCGGGGTGAGATGGTTTCTTCCTCTTGGTTGTTTCCTGAGTACTTTGTGTGTAATAGCCCACTTACCATGTTGTACTATAATCTGTTTGTGTGCTTTATTTCTAACTGTGATTTCCTGGAGGACATTTACACAGTCTATTTTTTTACTTCTAGAAATTAATATCATGCCTGGAACACAGTAGGGGCTTTATAAAGATGCTTTATAAAAATGGAATCAATGAGAAAGATATTATTCTGTTTTTCTTTGAACACCTCAAAGTCAGAGTCACAGTTCTCAGTGGAGGGGACAGTAGACAACCACACACTCCTTGAAATCTTAACCTACAGATCTCCACCATCCTGCGTTATTCACCTATTTCCTCTCCCAATCAACTACAATTCATGAAATGCCTGATTTGACTGCCTCCTTCTGGCAACCAAATGAGAGAGTGAGATTTATAGAAGTAACAGAGTGGAGGGTGGAGGTAGACCAGGAGAAATCGAGAGCCCAGTTGCAGAGGGCACCAAGAAGACTTAATTCTTCCACCCTGGGGATTGGTAGAAATCTCTGTGAGGGCTCTGTACTGTCACAGGCCAAAGAACTGGGTGGTTCAGGGCAATTTCATATAGATCTCAGGGGTGAGGATGCCTTTAATTTAGAATCTTCTGGATCCTAGGTAAAATGAAGGAACTGGATTCCAGTATTTTAAAATAAAAGAGAACCTCTTTTATAACATTAAAAAATTCTTAGACATTTAAGTATATATTTACTGACAAAATCATACCAAAAAAAGAAACCTACTGGGAATTCACTTTTAATCAATTTACACTTAGTGAATCACAGCAGCATGTGCCTGAGTACCTAAAATTTGGTGCATCCCTGAATAAGCCATC
>CAUYRT010006955.1:0-18532 GCA_963574885.1 Lepilemur ruficaudatus
AAGACCCTCTCAGACATCGGTCTAGGCAAAGAATTCTTGAAGAAGACCCCCAAAGCAATCAATGCAGCTACAAAAATAAACAAATGGGACCTGATCAAATTAAAAAGCTTCTGCACAGCTAAAGAAACTATCACTAGAGCAAAAAGACTACCCACAGAATGGGAGAGAATATTTGCTCTTTACACCTCTGACAAAGGTCTGATAACAAGAATCTACCTAGAACTCGAAAGAATTAATAACCTGTTTTGACTCCATCAGTTCAGAGATTTTTTTTCTTTATTCACTGATTTATCTTGGTCCCCAAAACAGTTACTGAATTGTAGTAAGCACTCAGTAAATATCTGTTAAACTAACTATTAATATGTGCTCCAGACTCAGATAAAAATTTCCAGCTATAAGATGATGTACTAACTGACTTAATTACATCCTATGGACCCACCTTTAAATGCCATCACATTGGGGATTAGATTGCAATCTATGAATTTTGAGGGGATACAAGCATTCAGTTCATAACACTAAGCATGCAGCAAAGCAGGAATATATCATCCATAATGAGAAAAATCAGTCAACAGAAAACTTGAAATGACAAAGATGATAGAACTAATAGTTAAGGGCAATAAATAGCATTTATAACTCATTCTGTATGATAAAGGAAGTATAGAAAAGAAAGATTATGTTAACTAGAAGCTTGAAAGAAATTAATAAAAATCAAAATTTTTAAAATGAAAACTACAATATCTAAGACGCCAATACAAAAACTGGAAGGAGTTAATGTTGACTTAAACATTACAGAAAAAAAATAAATTGGTGAATTTCAATACATAGCAATGGTATCTGAAACGAAACTCACAGAGCATCTAAAAATGTTTAAAAATAAAAGAAAATTTATCCATGAGCTTTGGAAAAATTTAGAGAGGCCTGTTATACATTGATTTGGTATTGCCAAAAGGCAAGAGAGAAGAAAATGGAAAAAAATCCTGGTCATAAATTTTTTTGATAATGACTACAAATTGATAGACTCAAGAAGATCAATGAAACATGATCAAGAAAATTTGGACGAAAACTACACCAAAGCACATCATATTACAATTTTTAAAACCAGCATAAAGAGAAAATATTATTAGCAGCAATAGGAGGAAAAAAGTACATTAGAGGAACTAATATGAGAATGACATCAGACTTTCTACTGGAAAACACACACACATACACACAAACACATACGAAGAAAGGGAGCAAAATGTTTAATGTATTAAAAGAAAAAATAAAAACTGTGAACTAAAAATGCTATGCTCAGAAACTTAAAGATATATATTTTTCAGAAGCAAAAGTGAAAATAATATATTTTGAGAAATACAAATACTGAAATAATTCAGCAGCAGCAGACTTGCACTATAAGAATGTTAAACAAATTCCAAGATGTAAAAAACAAATGAAATCAAATAAAAATCTGAACCTACAGAAAGAAATGGAGAATAATAAAATCAGGAATTCTGTGAATTAATACAAAAATACCATTTTTAAAATACCTTTAAAAGATAATTAACTGAATACAGAAAAAAATATAACTTACTGTTGGGCTAATAACATGAAGAGGTAAAATTTCTGATAACAATGGCACAAAAATCAAGACAGGAGGAAAGTGTTATGCCGTAAGTTTCTAATAATATATATTATGTGTGTGTGTGTGTGTGTGTGTGTGTGTGTAGAATGGTTTAATATTTATAGAAATTAGAATGTATCAATTTAAATGTGTATTCTATAAAACTTAAGGAACAAAGGCCAAATAGAGAGTTAGCCAAATGGTGAATAAAGGAAATTTTAAAAAGTTTAAAATAAAAGAAGGGATTATGAAAAAATATTAAATTAATCCAAATGAAGTTGGTAAAGAGGAAAAAGAAAAAAATGGGACAAATAAACAGTAAACAACAAGATGTTAGCTTAAATCCAACCATATCAATAATTATATCAAATATACATGTTCTCTACCAATTAAAAGGCAAAGAGTCAATGAAAATCTAAGATTCAGCTGTGCTAATTATAAACAGTATCACTTTAAATATAGATATTGGTAGGTTAAAATTTAAAAATGAAATAAGATATATCAGACTCTTATCAAAACTAAGTAGTAGCTATGTTCTTATTGAAAGAAAATGAATTGACTAAAACAATGAACAGCTGAAAATTGAAATAAAAGAAACTAAGTAGCATGCAAATGTGAAATTCTTGGGAATATATTTCAAAAATATATTTGGCAAGGGTATACAAAAGGCCAATGTCTGACACTTTTCTGTGTAGAGACCGATTTAGTCTTTACTATTATTAGAAGGTGTTGACACTATTATTTTTATTAAGCATTTGATGAAAATATATTGGGTGTCCTTTCCTACATACCAATGTATAGCTTTTTCCAAGCCTTTTTCCTTTTTCCCCAGACAGGATTTGCCAAACTATAATATAACCTACTGCCCAATTTCAACTTTCTCTTTTACGGATCTGTCCCTGAGGCTGCATGACAGTTTTGCTGAAATTGAGCCAATGCATCTCAGATGATCACACACAGGGTGGGTGGTCTGTCTGCAGCTTTCACTTTCCAAACATCCGTGACTATGTGAAATTGCTTTGTGTTGTGCTAGGAGCACCTTCTGCCCAAATGCCTGTGGCTTCCCTATTTCATCTCATCCCTCAACAGATGTTTGGGATTCTCTCCTAGAGTCATTGCCACCCTTATAGGAGAAAAATCTCCACTGTTTGCAGGTTGTTTCTTCTAATCCTGCTTGCTAAGTGATTCAGCGAAGAGCATGGACCTTATTTTTTTCATCTTTGTATTCTGGGCATCTTACAGAAGTGCAGCATTTTATACAAAAAGAAGCACACGATAATGCTTGGTGTGTTTAAATGAACTTTCCATTTTGAATATGAAGGAGAGAGAGCAATCACTTTTCTTCCAAACTTCTTTTCTATCCCCAGAAATACACTGGTGAGAAAAAAAAGTGATTCAGGATTCTTTGAGATTTAAGAGGCCAGTTTATTCTATCTGCATGTCATGGCCATCTGGTTAATTTCTAAAGAGTTAGTAGATTGTAAACACAAACTATAATATAGCAGAAAAGCACACACTAATTCTTAAAAACAGTATGACCAACTTAACAAAGATTTGAAAATTAGAAAACCCATATATTAATATTAAACCAGATCCTGACATCGAGTTGTGCTGGAGCTTGTTCCATAGTCATAACATTAGTGTACCCCATAAAATATAATCTTAACACATAAACTCCTCCTCAAATTTCCTGGGTCCACTGCTTCTTGAACAATAGCTCCCCTTACTGTATTTTTTTTCCCCATAAAGGCCACTTCCCTTAAGCCTTACAGAATCATCATGCTTCCTGGCTTCAACTTCCCACCATCTACTTAGAGAGATTTGTATGTACTTACTCTCAATGTTCAGGCACGCTCTGAAATTTTCTTGGCTTCTCCTCCTTTAGATTAGAAAAACAAAAATTTGTTCTTCATAAAAGTTCTCTCACTTCTGTTTCCAGAGCCACTCCCCACTCTGTTCCAAAAAAGAGAAAATCCTTTAGACTGAGAACCGCTGATTGTATATGAGCAATAGGAAACTTAGTCATAATGTTGCTGCCACTTACAGATAAAACTTTGCCTCTCATTTTTCTGTATTTTTTAGAAGCAGGGCTCAAACAGACCAGACTCTTTACCATAGCATACTCTGTTTGTTATATTGTACTATGCTGGAGAAGGGGAAGAAAACCTTCACAAAAGGATTCTTCCAGATCTCAAATGATTCATAATTCCACCATGATTCCACTTGTCTCTAGGCCTGAAGACTGAATCATGTGTCCATGTGGGAAAGGTGGGAGTCTGCTTTGATAGCCTCCAATGAAGAAAGCTTTTAAAGACAGATTTACTTTAGAGTGCAGCTCCCCCACAGAGTAACTCTGTGATTCTCAGAAAGTTACTCCTCTCTAATTTCCTCATAAATTAATAGTAATAACTTTATTATAAAAATTAGATAAAAATGCATAAATAAACTTTGTAATTCCTGGCATGTGATAAATACTCAAAAATATCCACCTGTGTTTCTAGTTCATGAGGTAAAATAGCTAATACCTAAAGTAAGGAACTCAGGTGTGTGACCTTTTAGATAATATTTGAGTAACTTTCTTTATGCAGAGCAATCACATCTCTTGTTAGGTCTTCATGATCTCACTCATTTTGAAATGTGCTCACATGTTAGTCATTGAGATCATTTATTTACTATCATTAGTAAGTAAAGACAGTCCATATATCTGGGGCACATAAAAAAAGTATTGAGTAAAAAATTAAATGGCAATTCACTTGATTTCTAGAGACATGTTACTACACCTGCAGAAAGAGGAAGGCACTGTGTTGGCACTAGGAAGAAGAATAAAGTTAAGAATAGACATTTTTCTGTACATCCTGAAATAGTCAAATATGCACATAAACATGAAATAAATTATTAGAATGGATTATTATAATGTTAGGATGTAGGGAAGAGTATTAAATATGCTTCAAACAGAGAGGTCATGGAAGTTTCCTTTGAGAAAGGGAAGTTATTGCTGGATCCTAAAAATGAGTTAGAATTAGCTAGGAAGGAAGGTGGGATAGAATGCTAGAGAAATAAACCAGAATTTACAAAGATCTGTGGCTAGATGAGGCAAGACATGGTTTAAAAATTCAACTATAGTTTATACCTCTGGAGCAAAGAAAAAGAAAAATATTAAGGGTGATGAGGTTGAAAATTTAAGTGGAGGCCAAGGCCTTGTAAAGATTTAGGTCTTCTCACAAGTGTGCAAAGATTTTAAAGGATCTTAGCAAGAAAATAGCATGGTTAAAAGAGGTTAATAAATTGGAAAAGGTCAAGAGAAAAATGCAGTAGATTTCATGGGGAGCTATACAACATGAAGTATACAACATGAAAAGCAATGGTAGCATACACAACAATAGTGGCAGACAGCTAGATTAGATTTTCTGACTCTACTGAATGGGTCCTAACTAAAGGCATGTAAGCAGAAGTGATATGAGCCACTTCCAAGAGTAGCTCAGAAAAAAATTCAACATGTACAACTCCATGTTCTCCCCCATTATCAGTTTAATGCAAATGAAATAAATTTATAGGGAAAGGGAGAGCTACGTGATAGAACTAGACTGCATCCCAGAACCACCATATTAGACAGAGCATCTGTCAACCAGCTATCCCCAACCTTGGAATATTTTCTGAACTAAATATTATTTTAGTTGTCATCATCTAATGTACATTAGGGAACTATTTGTTACAGCAATCTAAATGCTCTTAGTAATACCATATCTAATAAATAGAACAGACAGGACAAGGTAACTGCTGGGTTATGTGTGCAGAAGGATACATAACTGAATAGAATACGGTGAGGGCTCTGGAGTCAGATTACTTGGGTTCATAGCTCATCTCAACAACTTCCTAATTATTTGAGCATGAGCAAGTTATAAAAACTCTCTGAATCACTTTCACTAGTCTATAAATAGGACTACAATTAATACCCAGAATGTAGAGTAGCTAAAAAGAATATATAAGAGTATATAAGTAAATTATGAGGAACATTCTAAAGTATATAGAAGATACACTTTATAAGATCCTATTGTCATTTATATCAATATATTAAGGTTTAAGTAATATAATATGTTAATGTATTAGATATTATTATCAGCATCACACCGGAGGAAGATCTGATTAAGGAATAAAAGTCATCAGGATACTCTTTTGAGTCTTGAGTATAATCTGCTTTTAGATAACCAAGCAGAGACGTCAAATAGGCAATTGGATATAGGAGTCTGACACTCAAGAGAGGTGTGGGATAGAGGTATAAACTTGAAAATATTTTGCAAACATCCGATCATTAAAGGCAGGGGTGTGAATGATTGTGTCTAAGTATATAGAAGAAGAAAAGTAGAGAATAGAGTCCAGGGCTGATCTTGAGGACTTAAAACAATTGTTGGGAGGACTGAGGAGGACTGAGGAGGTCTAGCTTGCAAGGAGACCGAGGACGTAGTCCAGAAAGATAGGCAGGCGAAGCCTGTCACAGAAGCCAAGGGAAGAGTCATGTTTATAGAAAAAGGGAATGTTCATGATATTAAATTCTGCTCAGAGGTTAAATAAGGTGAATTTCTTGATATCAGAGCAGTGTCTTGATTTGAACCTTGCTTGCTAGGACTAAATGTTTCCTTTCTGGATTTTCTCTTTAACCCAAGATTTATTCAATTGTATTCCATTTTTGATGGATATATACTGTTGTGATTATTAGTTTTTAATATTTTTCCTTACTGGCATTTAATATTCTTATATTTTGTTATAAAACATAGTGTGATGTTTTTTAAGACTTTTTTAAAAATTCCTTTGGTGTATTATCATAACCTAATATATGCTTAATGTTGTCAAGTTACAAACATGCTCAACAAGAATAAGTATACTTTGTTGCTGGTGTAAATACATACCTATTAATTCTAGGAAATTATTAAAATCTTCAATAACTTCATTAATACTTTTGTCTGTCAAGCCTATCATTATTGAGAAGCATGTGTTAAAACCTCCAACTGCGTTGGATGATGTATCTTGCTCTTCTGTATATAGGTCCGTAGTCATTGTATTTTATGGAGCAGATCTCTCCTTTACCATATATAAATAAAAGCCCCTTTTTTGTCTGATGATGTTTTTCCCCCTTGAATTCTATTCTCTGATATCAATTTGTTACCCAGGTAACATCCTGTGGGGGTAGGACGGTGAGGCTGGGATACAGCTCAGTTCCTAGAGCTTTTCTCACGTGATCCCATCTGGACATGCTCCATATTCATTTACCCTTAGAGGGGAATTCTGCCTACCTGGCAGCTCCCTGTTCTTCCAAGTTCAGCTGTTTCCTTGAGTTGTATCACCCTGCATTGATGGGCTCAGGGAGGGTGGTCAAGGGCGGGCTCAGTGCTGTCCTTTTTATTACAGGATCCTCAGGAAAGTTCAGTGTTAGCATTTCCCACTGAACCCAGCTGTCAAAAGGCTGGATATCCTATTGTTCTGCCTTTCAGGGATGGCAGAGTGGGAAATGAGACCTTGATACAATGTCAAGGTCAAAAACTTGTGTTAAGGAAAAGGTTCTTCTTCACCCATTACCCCATTGGCCTCTCCACTGCTCTGGGTTGCCAATTTCCACCTGTTGAGACCCAGACAATTTCTTTTCTCTGAGGATTTTTTCTAACAGTTTTACATGAGTATCTCAACTGTGTCAGTCTCCCTCCTACGGCATCTCTAGGGTTACAACTGAGAGACGAATTCAGCAGCCCACATTAGTTTGTCATCTTATTAGGAACCAGAAGTCAATTTTGATATACTGTAGAAATCTAATTCTTCAAACTGACAAAATTGATATTTAAATCAGGCTATTGTAATAATCCTCAAGCAGATTGCATTGCAGGTGTCTAAAAATCTTATAAATAACCTTTTCTAACAAGCAGTCTGCTGTATATCATCCAAAATGGGAAAGTAAGGCTATGTGCTTTAAAAAGTGCACATTTTAAACTTTTGCTCTGGTGAAATATGCACAAATACCAGGCTTAGATTCAGACATTGTTGGGCTTTAGCTACTATAAGGCCTAAGGAAACTGGATATTTACAGATACTGTTTATGATTGTCATATAACCAAAGCAAATAATCAAGAAAACAAACAAACAAAAAACCCCAAATAACAGAAGACAGCATAGAACCAAAAGAAACTAATGTGGCTTCAAAGATTATTCTCTGAACCCAATTTTTAAAGAAATGTATATAAGATAGCAGCTGTCATGTATAACCAAGGACAAATTAAACAACAGTGTATACTTCAAGAACAGGCTCAGGAAAATCTGAGCATAGAATGACAGAAGAGTGTAGTAAATGCTAACATTTACTACACCTTTAAAAAAAATCCCTATTGTAAAGCATATTTATGAAAATAAGAAAAACAATAACTAGAAAATTTAGGACCATTGCTGAGGCAGATAGTGTCTCATATAAAATGATATAGACAGAGCAAAAGCAGTCATTTTCAAATTTGCTTTTATATTTTCTATTAAAGTCAAACTGTTTTCAAACTGAAAAGACTAGAATAACATGGACAAAGAAAGTGAGCATGTAAGGAGATAGCTATATTAAGTGAAGTCATTTCTCTGGACCTAGATGAATCTCAATTCAAAGCCATGAAAAAGCAACACCAACAAAAAAACAACTACACCCCTGCTCTTCGCGATTGAATGAACTTTATCTACAGCCCTTGCAAATTAGAAAGAGCTTTCTGATAGAGAAGACTGATCAAATGGAAAAACCATGGTTGTTCATAACTGGGGAGGCCAGGAACATAAACATCGGGGTGTGGTGAGGAAACAGTCCTGCCGAACAAACGTAACAGTAAAGGGTTTCATTTTTAAGTCAGTTGCTAACTCAGTAAACATATGTTGAAAATGTCAATCACAATTTACTGTCAATCACTTTATTTTCAAGGCTGCAAATAAATGGATCATTATAAATAAAGTCAATGAAGTTGCTCCTGTGTGCCAGACTGAGGAATAAAACTATGTCCCTGCAGTAAAATATTTCACAATTAGAGGAGGCAGATAAAAAAATAATATTTATAATGTAAAGAGATAAATAATATATGAGTGACAGACATCTATATAGGATATGTTGAACACATGGTTTAAACATTGTATGCATAGCAAGGAGATATAAAATTATTTTCAGTTAAGAGGTGTTTAGAAAGATAACTATCTTGGAAAGTTTGCCTAAATATCACTTTCAGATCATCTGATAAGAGAATTTTTTATTTGAGCTAATTTCCACAGAGGGTTTACAGGAATTTAACAGACCTTTGAATTCAATTGTTCTTTTTAAATATATAGTCAATTCTTAATTATTCTTGGATCAATTTACTAGATTGTAGATTAACTGTGATTAAGGAGTACGTTCACTCTGTACACAGCAGGATTCTCTATTCTTTTCATTCTATCGATTTTCCCTTACATGCTGATGACTCCCAAATCAATTTCTCTAAGCCTAGACTCTCCTAAATTCTGGATTCATATTTGCAACTTTAGTCCACGATTTCTACTTTGATGAGACATAGGTTCCCAAAACTTAAGATTTTTCAAACTGAAGTTATCCTCTCTGAAATGTAGTGCTTCCTTCTAAATGCTTTTTAATCAGAAAATGAATTATACTGCTATCCACCCTGGCTGAAAACAAAAATCAGTTCGAGATCTCTTTTTTGTTAAGTATAGATGATCAACCATAAACTCTCTACAAATTTTACAAACTACATATATACTATTGTTGTAGGTACAGGATATATTTATTAATTCATTTGTAAATATTATAATATGCCCTTACCAGACATTATTGTTGCATAATGTAAACACTTTCTGTAAATATTTCAGCTCATTAGGTGGAAATTATTTTACTGTTTTCCATATAAGTAAATACATCATTATAACACATATGACCTGCACTCGAGTAAAAGTTTAAAAGCATCTACTACCTCTGTGCATATAACAGGAGCTAATACTTACATGAAAAAGTAAATTCATAGCATATTGTGTCATGATACCATTAAAATAATTGTAGTGACTCATTGTACTCAATTGTTTAAAAACATTGTAAAATAAAAATCATATATGATAAGGTTATACTTAAATGATCATTATTTGTAGATTCATATAATGAAGGACTCTTTATAAGTATCTTTTACAAAGAAATTTATTTGCTTTAAAAGGTAGAAAAAATTATTCTGAACTGCTTAAGTAACTTTTTAACAAAAACATCAATATAATTATAACATTTTAAATTCTATTGAGGAAACACTATCTTATGCTATAATATGAACCTTGAGTACCTTACACAGAATGAAATAAGCCGGCCACAAAAAGACAAATACTACATGAGCCCACTTATATGAGATATTTAAAGTAGCCAAACTCTTAGAATGATATGAGTGATAGATGCTAGAGGCTGGGGAAAGGAGGAAAAGAAAATTATTCAATGAATACAAAGTTTTGTTTTTACAAGATAAAAAGTTCTATAGACTTGTTACACAACAATGTTCAAATAGTTAAGACTACTGTACGCTTAAAAATGTTTATAATGGTAAATTTTATGTGATTTTTTTTTTACCACAATGAAAAAGAAACAGGAAAATATAAATAGTTTTGGAAGGAGTTTTGATATACTATTCATGTGCTCGTTAGAGTTATTGAAGGCAAACAGCAAAGTTAGGAAATACATGCATACCATTTGTATTTAAATGTGTCCAAGGATTCTAATGGCACAAAATCATCTTTGCCATCAGAAGACAGAGGTTAGTTTAGAATCCATAGTTATACTTATTAGTTATTTTGCCACACATCCAAAGAAACTAGGAAGCCTTCTGTTTGCTGTTTTTTGTTTCCTCAACCTGTTGAATCTGAAAACTGCTTTAGATGCAGTGTTAAGATTTTTTCTGTTGTTGTTTAACAACTCCAAAGGTTTTATTAAATATTTTTAATTGTAAGTTTTAAAACCTGAATTTATTTAGCTATTATACAGTTACCCCATGGTTTAATATTTTATAACAATTTTCTTAGTTTGTAATTTGTAATCTACCATTAATGTGTTTTTTTTCCCCATGTTTTAATTTTATGTTCTGCAGATTTTGGAGAAAAGTATTATTCATTTTTAAAATAAGCAGAACATAGCCAAAATAATGGGCTCTCTTTAAGTTTATGGAAAACCACTTAGTTGCTTTGAAATTGTATTTTTACTATAAAGTTATGCTTAATACCAATATTGATTTTAGAATATTACCTTAGTTTATCATTTTGAATAGTATTACATAGTTTTTTTGTTCTTCGGTTGTATGTTATATACATAGAAATTTATTTCAAAGAATAACCTAATTGGTGGCTTCTCAAGTCTAAAAATCCTTTTATAAGATTATCATCTCATATTATTTAATAACATATGTATGAGTCCTGAGATAATATCATTCATAATGGAATGCTTAAAATTATGTTTTAAGTAATAGGTACAAAATTTCTTAGTGTTTCTGCACTCCTAACATGATTGTTCCATTGTTTCAAATTAGTTTTAAGTGATATATATTCTGTATCAAAAGTGACCTCAGTATAATCAAAATGCCCAAGCTCAGTCTTCCTCTACCTATAAAAACTTCTCCCCTTACTTGGGACTCAGATTCAAAGATTCACTCAATGTACTGATTATTTAATTGGTAAAGGGAAATACAAAGAGAACTGCCAACATGAAGCGGTTCATATTATCCACTATTTTCTAAAAAGAACACATTTTCTAGTTTTATTAAAACTACTTTACAAACATTATGTAAAGATGATGAAGTGACAATTTTATTCCAAGAGGAAATACACATTAGAATCTAACTAAGATGACCAAAAATGGGAGAGAGACAGACAGAGACAGAGAGAAAGAGAGAGAGAGAGATCCACCATTATATCGAAAAACACTTAGAAAAGAAATAGAATAATTTTGAAGGTAAATGTGTGAAAATATTTGGTTGTTGGCAAACTTGCAATGAATACACTAGTCTCCTATTTCGGGTAGCTTTAAAGAAATTTAATGTGCCATTTTGTATGCATTTAATTTATTCATAAGAAATAATATTACCTTAAATCTATGATTTCTGTTAATATAACCACTGAATGAGAACCATAAAGAACGATGTATATTATGGAACGTGAAAAACATATTGCATGACCAGGAATGTAAGACTTGATCAGAGATATTCTAGAAAATTGAACATCTAAATGAAATTGTTATTGTGATCCTTTTCTTCCCATAATTTTCCTAACAGTTCTATGGAAATTTACCTACTCCCTTCCTGCTAAGGCTGATCTCACTGTACCAGTAATTACGCAGAGAAAACAAAACAAAGCAAAACAAAACAAAAGTATTACCTACAAAGCAAGAGTTCTGTATCTCATTAAATCAGAAAAGAAAAAAAAGAATCTTTTAATCCTTTCCTCAAGACATAAGGTGCCTATTTACCTTACATCTATGTCATTAAGTGTCCCTTCATGATTCTTGCCAGAGCAAAGACGGTCTACTCTAAGACATGTGTTATTGATATCTCTACCAACAAACATATAAATGACCATGGCCAGCAATTTACACATAACTATGCTCATTTATGGAGGAAAAAAGAACTATTTAAATTGATCAAAATTTGTAATTTTCTAGTGTTTCCAGTAGACTAGTATGTCACTTCCATATAGATTGAAACAATGAGGTATGAGGTAAATGCCAGGCTCAAAACAACAAGTAAAACTGCTTAACTACAACTCAGTATCTTTTATACTTGATACTCTACAAGAATATATATAGGCAAAATGATTAACATAATTACAAATGTGTTTTGTTGCCCAATATTTTTGAACAAATCTTGTATACAACACACTGTGCCACTGTATACAAGGCACTGGGAATATGAGAGTTATGAAAAGGTCAATGCCACTGTTCTTATAGATGCTAGTAAGGCAACATCGAAGAACAAATTACATCTTAAATATTGAATTACAACTGGGATAAATACCTGCTATAAACAAGCAATGCAATAAGATCCCATGACAAGATTTGTCCTAATATGCATTAGGGCAAGGGTGGTGAGGAAACTTTTCATGTTGGAAGACCACATTAATTACCCGTAATCAAATAAAGGCCATATTTAAGATACTTCAATTAGATATACTTAAAAATGTACATTATTTTGTAAAAATTGAACTACTTTGTACCTAAAAATTTCAAAAAGTGAAAACTATTTGTTAATTTTAAAATTAACTAACCTTTTACTGACTTCATCGTGTCTGCTTGTTGTTGAAAAGCATTTGAATCTTTGGTTGCTGCATGGAGGTCCACAGTTTCAGTTGATCCTCTAGATGGGTATCAGTCATTTGAGACCTTATGGGAGTCTTGACTTCGGTAAGGTAGGAGAATGTAGATTTGCAGCAATAAGTTGTTGAAAAACAAGACAGCATTTTTTGGACATGTTGCCAAAGGCGTGGGTATTCTACTGCATTTTTCCATACTTCAGTTGGATCTTTCTTAACATAAAACAATGACCTTAAAATGTCAAACTCCATCAAATTTCCATCTGTAGTTTCTTTCCTTGGTGATATCAACTAGGTGAGACTGATTTGCTAGTTTGAATGTGACGCCATGATTCTCAAAGTCAGTGAACCTTTCATTGTATTCTTCAATTAACAGGTCTATAATAGCTGCATATTCTTCAAATGATTCATGTATATCATTCTGCTCACCAATGACCTTTGCTAGTTGGAAAAAAATATTCATCTGAAAATTCCTTTTGAAGAAGAGTTTTATCAAAATGCTTGAATTTTTTGCCATGTATCACATGTAGACTTAGTTTTACCTTGCCAAGAAATATTCAAGTCATTTTGATTTGACATATCACACAGAAATGCTGCATTCTGATAGAAATCTTCTTTCAATAATTCACATTACTGATTCTGTTCTTCATAAAATTTAACTACCTGTTCTTGTAGAAAGAAAATTTTGACTAACACTGTCCCTGCTCCAGCCAGTGCACTTTAGAATGATATGGGAAATCCACATCGAATGCCTCATCATTCAACATTAGCATGTAATTTTTAAACTGATGATACCATGTTGCATTTGCACAAATATAGTTGACAATACTTATAACCTGTTGCAAAGTGTCACTTAAAATAGTAACTTTAGCTGATGTAGGATACAATGAAAAGAAGTGAGAGCATCTGGATCTGTTAATACTTCTTTTTTTTTACCTGTGCAATAAACCCTTCATGTTTTCCTATCATAGAAGGCACACCATCTATACATACACTCACCAAATTTATCAAATTCAGTCCAACTTTACAATGTTTACCTTGAAAGTTGTTGAAGATATCTATTTCCATGTTCTGTTCACAAGAATGCCCAAAGTGAGTAACTCTTCATAGTAAAGAATATCTTCTGTTATGACCGGAATAAAGTATAAAACCTGAGCTGAGTCAGTAGTATCAGTTGATTCTTCCAAAGTGATTGAATAATATATATCTTCCTTTTGAAAGTGTTGCATGAAGTTGTTCCATTCCATTGAAGGCTAATTCATGCTGCTGATCAGTTATGGTTCTTGAAAGAAGCAGGTGTTTATATTTTGAAAGTTATTGCATTCTAAGCATTCCCCAACTTCAAAAATGCATTCTTTCATAATATCTACATCATTGAATGGCTTCCCTTTCTTCCCATTTATATAAGCTATTAATACTTTATAAGTTACTTCAGGGGCATTATTTGCAGGTCTTACTGCTGCTTGAAAGAATTGTCTTTGCTTTTACTTTTCATATTTTAATTTCTACATTACAACCTTTCATGCCTCCCCCTCTAATTTAAAATATTTGTGTTCCTTATGAGTGTTATAATGCTGATGAGCATTAAATTTCTTTAATGTTGATATTGCAGTGTCACAAAGCAAGCAAATCATCTTATCTTTAGCAGAAACAAGATAATATTGCAATTCTCAATACTCATTTAAAAAAATCTTTTTTCTTCCTTCAGTGTTCTCTTGGTCTTCTTTGATGAAATGGGCTTTTAAGCAGACAGAATTAAAAAATACTATTGAGCTGAGCAACTCTTCACAAATTCAACTTCAAACAGAAACACAGTGCACCGTTGTCAAAGCTTCTAACAGACTGACCCCCATAAACTCATGCCAGCCAGCGTCATACAGCCATGGCTCCAGTCAGGTGAGGGAAGTTAGAATTAAATCATGAGCATAGGAGCCGTCAATTTAACTGTTATGGCATACTAATGTTCTAATTGTGCTGATCAATCTGGGAGAATTATTTCTTTGGAACTTATTTTATTCTCTTCTATTTTAAATACGTTCATTTTAAAAATAAAATAAAAAGATAAAAGATAAACAAAACCATATTAATAAAAATAAAAGGATTTGTTCTGTAAAATTTGTATTCAGTCAAAAAGCCACAGTTAAAGACCTAGAAGGCCACAGTTTCCCCACTCCTGTGTTAGGGCTTAGACAAAGTTGTTTTGAGAAATTTATTTTGCATCTAAAATCTGAAGGACCGAGATTGATAAATATTTAGTGAATTGATAGATTAGTGAAATGCACTCAAATAAGATGGAGGCATCTAATCCTTGTTTTAATGACATTTTTCTGGTTAAAAATAGCATTGTCCAATTGGCTGCCAAATTCTTTGTTTATCATCTATGAAAAAATAAATAATGTCTATGACTTTTTATTGCCCAGCAATACTATAAGCATTTCTCAGTAAAGATATGACAAACGAATTTGAAAATCCTAGAATTGTACAAATTTAATCTGGTGATATTTTAAGTGGCACTACCAAATGCCAAATTATAAACATATATGATCTCTACATACAATTGGTATAGAAGGCATAAAGAAGAATTTAGCAGGCTGCATGACCTTAATATAGCTTTCTAGTCCTTGAGTACTAAAATATTATCTTATCTAACCATTTTCTAACCAGACTGCAGTGGATTCAGTCAGATTTATTCAACCATCCTGACAATCAATAATGTCGAAACTCAGAACTATGGATTACTCGTTATCAACTGAAGCGAGACATCCCTCCAAATTAAATGTGATGTGATTTGCTCAGATACATGAAAATAAAAGATTATGATTACCCACCCCTTTGTTCTTTAATTCAGCTTCCGATCTGAAGATTTACAAAATGCTTATTTCTTTCTTTTAGCCGGTGATTTTACTTATTTTTATTTTGTGTAAAATATGTGAAAAATTGCATGGAGTGAGAAAAGAGTATGAAAATTAAAGCTCTAAATGGCATTTCTTCCCTATGAGCTCAAGGAAACCAACTCCATGGCTATATCAAAAAGATAGCAGGTGTTTCTTTTTATAACAATTTATATTCAAAATGTAAATTTCATGTTTTTTGAAAGTAGTTATTTTTTTGCCCAATGTTGATTTGAAGTTCCTGTAGTTTTGCTTGAAGAAAATTAGCTTGTTCAGCTTGACTGAACTACAAATAAGGGGTAGCATGATATTCATCCACAGGTATTTGAAAGGAGTAAACAAAAAGAAATGAGGAAATGCAGGAAGGCTGAAAAATATTACATTGATATTAGGGATAAAACTGATAAAGTTTCAGATAAAAAAGAATATTAAGAATTTCATTTTGCACTAAATAACATGTATTTTGTTGTTTGACTTATAATGGTATTAATTTAAATCATTCACAAATATGTGTTGAGGTCATTTCTCCTACTTATACAAATATACAGTGTAACAAGTTAAATTATGTTTTTAAAATAATACCTAAGAGGAATTTCTTGCTCTTATATTGTAATATTCTGAAGTACTTGTGTGGCCTATTATTCAATTATTGAAAGTAAGACAGAAATACAATTTTAAATCAGAGAGAAATTAATTGCAGTGTTACAGTTAACTTGGTATATGTTCTCAAAATTTTATATTCACTGCAAATATAATTTTTCTCCTCACTTCCCTTTCCACAACTCATCTTTAATTTTTTTTTTCAGGATATTGTGAGGGTACAAACATTTTGGTTACATTTTATATCATTGCCTCTCCCTAGCAGGGGTGAGAGGCCTGCCCTTCCCCCCCGCACAATGCACACCATGTCCAATAGTTGTGAGTTTACCCCCCCAACGCCCATCCCTGGAGAATATTACTACCATGTGAGCACCATAGTGTTGATCAGTCAGTACCAATTTGATGGCGAATACAAGTGGAGCCCATTCTTTTGATGTTGTGTTACCTCACTTCGGATAATGGGCTCAAGCTCAATCCAGGAAAATATAAGAGGTGCTAGATCACTGTTGTGTCTTATAATTGAGTAATATTCCATTATAAACATATACCAATTTTAATAATCCAGTCATGAATTGACGGGCACTTGGGTTGTTTCCACGACCTTGCAATAGTGAATTGTGCTGCCATAAACATTTGGGCACAGATGTCTTTATAACAGAATGTCTTATGCTCTTTTGGGTAAATGACTAATAGTGCTATTGCATGATCAAATGGTATTTCTATTTTTAGCTCTTTGAGGTATCTCCAAATTCTTTTCCACAGAGGTTGCACCAATTTGCAGTCCCACCAACAGTGTAAGAGTGTTCCTGTCTCTCCACATCTTCACCAGCATTTGTTGTTTTGAGATTTTTTGATAGAGACCAATCTCACTGGGGTTAGGTGATATATCTCATTGTGGTTTTGATTTGCATTTCTCTAATGATTAGAGATGTTGAGCTTTTTTTTTATATGCTTGCTGGCCATTATTCTGTCTTCTTTTGAGAAATTCCTATTCATTTCCATTGCCCATTTATTGATGGGTTGTTTGATTTTTTTCTTGCTGATTTTTTTAAGTTCTAGACAGATTCTTGTTATCAGCCCTTTATTGGATATGTAGAGAGCAAATATTTTCTCCCATTCTGTAGGCTGTCTATTTGCTCTAATGATTGTTTCCTTGACTGTGTAAAAGCTTATTAATTTGATCAGATCCGATTTATTTATTTTTGTTGCCGCAGTGATTGCTTTGGGGGTCTTCTTCAAAAATTCTTTGCCTAGGCCGATGTCTGAAAGGGTCTTCCCAACATCTTCTTCTGGAATTCTTAAGGTTTCATTCCTTAGGTTTAAGTCTGTTATCCATCTTGAATGGATTTTTGTGAGAGGTGAGAGATAGGGATCCAGTTTCATTCTTCTGCATGTAGCTATCCAGTTTTCCCAGCACCATTTATTGAAAAGAGATTCTTTTCCTCAATGTGTATTTTTGTCTGCTTTGTCAAACATTAGATTACCATATGTGGATGGTTTCATCTCTGGATTCAGTCTTGTTCCAAAGATCTATGTCTCTCTTCTTGTGCTAGTACCAGGATATTTTGCTTATTATCGCTTTGTAGTAGAGCTTGAAGTCTGATATACTCATACCTCCCATTTTGTTCTTTTTACTTCATATTGCTTTGGCTATGCAAGGTCTTTTCTGGTTCCATACAAAGTGTGGAATTATTAGTTCTAGATCTATAAAGAATGATGATGGTACTTTGATGGGGAGTGTATTAATTCTGTAGATTACTTTGGGTAGTATTGACATTTTAACAATATTGGTTCTACCAATCCATGAGCAAGGTAGATTTTTCCATCTGTGTACATCTTCTACAATTTATTTTTTAAGTGTTTCATAGTTCTACGTATATATGTCTCTCACATCTTTAGTTAGATATATTCCTAGACATTTAATTTTCTTTGGGGGCTATAGTAAAAGGTATTGCGTTTTTGATTTGAGTTTCAGCATGCCTATTTCATCTTTAACCTTTAAGCAGAGTTTTCTCATTCTTTGGAAGGATAGAGAGAGATGGATTTGCCTTGTGATTTGTGGCACATCAAAGCCCAGTCTGGCCATAAAGCCAGTGATATATAACATACTTTATCCTTT
>CAUYRT010006956.1:0-12808 GCA_963574885.1 Lepilemur ruficaudatus
TAGCTGGGACTACAGGCATGCGCCACCATGCCCAGCTAATATTTTCTATATATTTTTAGTTGTCCAATTAATTTCTTTCTATTTTTAGTAGAGACGGGGTCTCGCTCTTGCTCAGGCTGGTCTTGAACTCCTGACCTTGAGCAATCCGCCTGCCTTGGCCTCCCAGAGTGCTAGGATTACAGGCGTGAGCCACCGCGCCTGGCCAAGCTTAGACTTTTTAAGCAAATAATTTTGATAAAAAATATTTCCCTAATAATACTATTAGACGTTCACCATATTTTCTAGTTTTTGTGAACAGGTGCAATCTTTCTAGAAATAGAATATATATCCCATATATTCTATTAAATAATTGTCTATCAATTTATGTATTAACGTTAATATCACCTGTCACTTACATTTATTAGTTCTTTCCATTCATACACACCTTATTTTGTGTCTTTCTGAATCAGTTGTACAGAACATCAACATCATTTCTGTTAAAAGTTGGATTCACAAATGACAACAGAGAACAAGAAAGGTCCGAGTCCAGTTGGGTGCTCATCAGATTTGTCACGAGTTGTAAAAACGGAATATTTATTTAGCTGAGGGTGAACGCCGGATACTTTGCTGGAACGAATCATAAACCATCGATGATGTATGCTGCAGCACAAAATGCCTTATTTATCGCCACCTTTGTGTTTTGAAACTATACCCAGAAATGGAGAAATACATAATAAAAATGCATTTCACTCCCCATGTCCCTGTTAGAATGTAAATTAATCAGTGGGATTTTGCTCCTTTAAATAATAATAGTTGCTACGGATAAGCAATTTTCAGACACCCTACTGGAGAATAGCGCAAAGACTAGATTTATTTTAGAAGGAATAAAAAAAAAAAAAAAGTCATTTATATTCTCCTTAGTGTCTTGCTCCATCTGAGTTTACCTTCAAAGAATAAACAATGCCTTTGCTTGAAATTTTCATAAGCCAGCAGTTCTAGATGTCAGAAAAGGGTATTACTGCCCTGTAAAAAAAATCTTTGACAAATTTTAGCCGCATAAACTCACAGGAAATGGATGATCTGTAGAAATGCTATTCTGAGTGTCAAAATGGACTTTGAGAACCCGTACGTGATTCTTTCCCTGGTTTTAAAGAATCTGTAATACTTTGCTTCTACCTTTTTATGCCATAAAGCAGGGATTCTGATTGAAATTGTCACAACGATGTGATAATTTATCTTTTTTACAACTGCACTATTCCAGTTTTCTCTGTGTGCGTGTATATACGCATAATTAGTATTTTTTTGCAGGAAATGAAAATTGAGGTCTATCACACATACCATTTTAAATTTTATGTGCCCAGAGAACAGGTCATAAAGTTGTGGCTATTCTCAAGTGTCAAATGAATCAATAGGGCTATACAATTCTATCAATCTATGAGGAAGAATCCTTCCTACAGTTCAAACAGCGAAGAGATAAATTAACATTTAAAGTCATGTTTAGTGAATATCAAAAGTGAAAAGATGCTTGGTTTTAAACTTTTAAAAGAAGATCCTTGGTTTAATTGTATACCTGACTTCAGGGTAATTATGAGAGAAGGTAGTGAAGCTTTCACAAGGAAGGATTAATGGAAGTCATTAGAATATTGTTTTGACGTTTAAGTAGGAGTCGCCAGGCAGAAAATGCAGGTGCAATCAGACATGGCACAGGGAGCTCTGTACAGATCCAGCCCCTGCAAATCCCACAGTTCATTTCCTGCCTTTCCATGCCCAGCCACGCCAAATTCTATTTACATACGCAAATGCCTTTTCTATCTTGCTTCAATTCATAAACATTGGCAGATTTGATTACAAGGAAAAACACAGGCAAATGGAAATTCCTGGTGCAAGATGACAAATAAAATACTTCCATCTCTACCTACGCCCTCCCAAATCCCACTTGAATTACAGGAATGAGCATGAAAGGATGATTTAAAGGTTGCATATTCACAAGGATAAATAAAATGGTAGAAGAGAGATGTGCAATACAATTCCTACAAGTAGGTGAGACAGAACAAAAAAGTTGATTAAAAATTCATTTCACAAGGAATTAGAATCAAATTCCACTTCCTTCCCAGGCAGCCAGAGAACTGGCTGTCTTCTACCTCACAAGAGGGCTGAGGGTTTATTCTTTGGAGGAGGTAAAACCGAAAGGTCTTTGGAGTAGAAAACCCCAGGCATATTCGGGGATTATATCAGAATAAAAATAGGAAAATTAATCATTTACATGAAGATGGAAATCCCCGGCTTTCCTCGTTTAAACCTTAGACCTGCAATCGGAAAGCAGGGGGCACCAAGCTGAGAAAACAAAGGGACACGATATTGGGCCTTTCTCAGTGAAACAGTCTAACCGGATTGCCGAACAGCGAGTCCCTGGTGATCAGGGACCTCCGCCCTCCGTACACACGCGTGCTCGGAAGGCCCACCCACCCTCTTCAAATACGAGCAGACTGCACGGAAATCATCTAACAAGAAAGACGAAAATTCATAATAAAGAGAGCAAAGTGACCAGAAAGAAACTGAAAATTTGCACGCGATACAGACTTGAATATAGGATTGTCAAAATTCTCTGAGAAGGAACAGGATATGTTCTATCCACAAAACAAGAACAGAATGCCATAAGAAAAGGAGAAACAATCTAAGAAAGGAAAGATGTCTAGAACATCAAAAACAGGATCATAAATTAAAACACTGGACCCCTCAGGGGAAGTTTTAGAAAATAGATTTGAAGAAACAACATGAGAAAATTAAATAAATTATGGAAGAGAATTTTCAGATTGGTAAGTAGATAGTCTCACCAGGAATCCACCCAAGAAGGTAGAAAAACAATTTCCGGGCTCAAGGTGAAGAGTGAGAAGATAATGACCATGTGTCCGTCCTGTTCGGAACGGGTCACGAGGCTCCAGGAGATGAAATTGACAGGAAGCTAGAGAATTTGAACGTATTTTAATTATTTTTTCTATAGATCAGAAATCTCTCTCTCTCTTTTTTCAGTTTTATTGGGGTATAGTTGACATACAAAAAAACTTGTCTTTAAGAGACTGTGAAACCTTTATTTTCAGGGTTCAGATACAACCTAGAAATGTGTGTTTCTTTGAAAGTTAAATATTCTCACGATAACTCTGTAGTTTCTCACTTGAACTCCATTTTCTGCTGTATTTCATTCCTGTTCCTTCTATGTTCAGCATCAGTAAATAAATCACCGCAGCACAGCATACGACATTCTAATGATTAACAATGTGACATTTTTTCAAATGTGATAAAATCATGGCAATTAAAATTGGATTTCTCCACTTTGGAAGTGTTACAAGTTGACATTTCCAATGTTAGTCATTAAAGACAAAAAAACCAAAATATCCTGGATCTTCTTAAACAATGTAACTGCACTGACTTACCCAAAGTCATGTTTTTAACTGTTAAGATAGTCAAGAAATCATTAAGCTAATGAAATATATAGCACAGCCAGATAAGAATTGAATATTTAGAGGAAGTTCTGGATGGGCGATGCTCACACTGAGTTTGTTAATTGGAATTCATCCTCTCCAGATGCTGTCTGTCCTGTAACGGTATCTGCAAAATATTTGTGAACCTGACATATTCCAAAAGCTCCAAACTCTCTTTGATTTACTGCGTGTTTCTGTGGTTGACTTTGAACTCATCTCTAAGGCACGCGTAGCCCTTCCCACACGTGCCGAAGAAAGGGAAGTTTCTCGGCATGGACGACGCCGTAACTTTATTTTTCCGTTTTGTGTCCTGAAGGATCGTTTTTCTATTTTCCGACCTCACTGGCATTGTCATTGCATCAAGGCTCTGAATAATTAAGTGCAGAAGAATTTCTTTCCCCGATTGTCATTTCTCAAAGTTCAGAGCTCAGTGGCAAAGCCCGTGCTGAGGATTTCTATAGTTCTAGCCTCAAAGCCGCGGTGCTTGCTCGAGGAACGCTGGTATTTGATGCAGATTTGTGTCTTTAGTAGTGTTTGTGCACCTGACAGTGTTTAGCTGTCAGTCTCTCCACGAATTGACTTTCTTTATCTGGACCAAGTGTCTGTCTTCCGTGAACCCTATTACAGAGGTAGGAGGAGATCAAATTGTCTTTTTGATGCGAGAGTGACTTTCGCTGTACCAGCCAGAATGTTCCCCATTTCACAGAAAGCGTCACTTCTGTGAAAATTCCTGGGTCTCATCGTCCAGCTGTGCCCGGCTACAGCCCCTCTGGGCCGCCCTTGTCGACCGCGTGACACAGTCTGGTTTGGTGATGGGGGGCCCGTCGGCCACATCTACGCAGAAGAGCCCTGGTTTTGTGAGACGTGCTGTTGTCAGGACACCGGGACGGACGGGACGGCGGACAGATGGCTGAGATCTGGCTGGTGCTTTCTGGGTCTGTGTCAGACAGTTTATTTAATCGACTTGTGCCTCGGTTTGGTTTCTTTGCCGTTACGCTGGAACTACTTACTGCCAAGGTTAGTGTTGGGATTTAACACGATGACGTTGCTGTACAGCCAGGCAAAGTGTCGGTACTCAGTAAATAGTGACCCCTAGCTCTACGTCTGGGGTTAAAAATCCCATAATTTTTGATCATTGAAACTGTCTTATGACCAGTAAATCTATGAATAACCGGATCTCAAGCAACATAAGACGTCAAACCCAAACAAATCCCCTCACAAAACTGAGGGGACAAGATACTGGAGCCACCATGAATTTGATCAACTCTGTCAGGAAAATGACCGAATTAGCAAAATTCTACAGTGGGTATCCCTGATATCCTCTATTGCAAAATATTATATTTATGTCAATATCTATATCTATCTGTTTTTATAAAATTATTTTAAAAGGAACACTCAGACCCATAGTAAAGTAGAAGCTTGCACATAATACATTGCTCTTAATGATTAAAATATTATTCTGATAGGTCTGTATATATCGGCATCAATAAATTAAATTTTAAATTCACTGATTATTTAATATACAATTGGGTAGTATGATTTGTGAGTTTGCATTTGGGGGCCATCTTCATAATTCAAATTTCTTGGAAAATGACTATTTCAGAAAAATTAAGTTTCATTTTTCTCCCAGAGCACTGGAACTAAGTTAAAATTAGAAAATAACTGATATACTGTGGTATTATCACTGGATTTTTGTGCAAATTATGCTGTCTTATACTTGCTGCCATTTAATTCTAGACTAAAGTGTGTTAGAATGATAAAAACCCTCCTCTTAGAAATTAGAAAATCTTGGCTTAGTTTGTTTTTTTTTTTTTCAGAATTTTCACTTCTTTATTTGTAACTGCGTATTTATGTGCATTATTTAATTCTGTTTCTAAAAAGGATAAAAGATTGATTACATTTTAGATGATTGCTTCGTTTCCATTAACAAATCTGTCATGGTTATAATTACTTATTATGTACTGAGAAGTCGGAAAGTGACTGGAACCAATCGTAGCACAGAAACCCTTGACCGGAGAGGTGGGCGTGTGAATTCTGTAATTAAAAATACATTGACACGCAGACCTCCGTCAGAAATGGAGCTGCTGTGTTACTGGGCTGTTAAACCGGCGCATTTAGGAAACCAGCCAACGAAAAGTTCCACTTTTCCCGTACAGCTTGCCCGTGACCACTTAGGAACAGTGACCGTCTGCACTGCAGGCCTGAGGGGGTTAGAATTCCTCTGCGAGACCCCAGGTCATTTGAATGCTCACCAGCAGTGGGAGCCCCTCTGGCCAGAGGGTGCTGACTGCGCCAGTTTGGAAATCACTGACCTGCTTTCCCTTCCTCGCCCTGGCACGTAAGGGGTTAATGGCAGTGAGGAGCCTTGAGGAGGAGGAGGAGGAGGAGCACAGCTGGACAGACAGCTGGACAGGCTCAGGACCGGCACGCCGGCGCCAGTCCAACCAAGACTCTGCCTTTATGACACAATCGTGCCCAACAACTAATAATCAAAATCAAAATAACGCAGATGTATCTGTGACAAGAGAAAAAACCCTTCTTGACCATTTGTTCTTGAGCCTTCCGGATGTTTCTGTACACATGTGTACACACAGGTATGGGGTTTTTTTAAAAAAAAATCATACATTACACTGCAGGATGTTTCCTGAACTCAGGCCGCTGTGACAAAATGCCATCAAGGGGGTGATGTTTCTCAGAGTCCCGGAGGGTGGAGGTCTGAGATCTCGGTGCCGGCAGGGTCGGGTTCCGTGAGGACGCTCCCACCGGGCTGCAGAAGTCCCTTTCTCCCTGTGTCCTCACGGGGTGGAGAGACAGGAGGAGTCTCTTGTCTGTCCCTCGTCTTATGAGAACACTAATCGCGTCGCGGGGTCCCCACCCTTATGACCCCAACGGAGCTTCATGCTTCCCAAAGGCCCCGCTTCCTGACAGCGTGACGTCGAGGACCAGGCGTTGAACACACCGAGTTCCAGGGGGGCAGAGACCTTCAGTCCACACCAGGTGTATATCACGCTGGGACTTGATTTTTAACTGAAACAATAAAACAGATTTTTTTTTAATGTGACCGACCTCTTAACAAAGTATTCGCTTAGTATCCCCTGGTGTGGATGTGCCAAAATTTGATGATCAATTTCCCTTGTTTGTAGTTTCTTTTATTAAGAATGCTGCAGTGAACATCTCGGCATACAGACCTATGGACCCTTCTTCATGTGTCGGCATTTCTTAAGGGATTTTTGGGTTTTTTTGCTAGAGCAAAGCATGTGTGCTGCCGTCTAATTCCGAGTGTTACTGCCCGCCGCCAGCGTAAACGCACGAACACACCGTGCCGGGGCCCCACCGAGAGTCTCTACGGGGCTGTTTCTTCAAAATTCTGCACACTCACAAACGCATCAGGTTTATAATTTGTCCAATCACATGGCCACTGATATACCCTTGTTTTTTTCCCCTGATTACTAATGGGATAGAGCAGAATGTTTTGCCTCCTGTATTTCTCCTGTGTCTGTTCTTATTCTTTGCCCATTTTTTCCCCCTTTGGTTGCCCTGAGTTTCCAAGGAAAATGTCTTTCTCTGATTTTAAATGATCTGCTTTTTTTTTTAATTTCAGAATTTTATGGGGGTACACATGTTTTGGTTACATAATTTGCTTTTGTACAGTTTGGGTCAAAGTTACACGTGTGCCCATCACCCGGACAGTGTGCATTGCACCCATTAGGTGTGAATTCACCCATCCCTCCCTCTCCCTCCCCCCTGCTTGATTTCCCTGGGATTTTCCACATGTGCACTTGAGTGTTGCTCGGTTAGTTCCAATTTAGTGTGGAGTACACGTGGTGTTTGGTTTTCCATCCTCGTGATACTTCGCTAAGAAGAATGGTCTCTGGTTCCATCCAGGTTGTTACAAAGGATACTAGATCACCATTTCCTTATGCTCAGTAGAACTCCATGGTACACATACACCACATTTTATTAATCCACTCATGTATTGATGGGCACTTGCGTTGTTCCCACATCTTTGCTATTGGAGAACGTCTCACCTTCCAGATAAAAGATAAAGGCTCAGAGATGTCAAAAATCAAATAGAGAATGAAGCCAGGGAAGAGCTGCTGCCTTTATTTTCTTTTTGATTTTTGGCATGTCTCTGAGCCTGTATCTTTCATCTGGAGAGTGAGATGATCTCTAAGATACATTCTGAGTCTGAAATGCTATGTAGAGGCCGGGCCTGTTTCCAAATAGGGATTTCACATCTGTGCTTACTTCTCCCAAGATACATGATGAAGTGACCTGCCCAGAGGAGGCTGGGGTCAGGCAGGTGGACGTTTATTTGGGATTCAGAAGCGAGAGGCCTTCTGCATTTTGACCCACCTCTTTTCTAACTGGAAGTCCTCTGTAAAATGTAATCATTGCCATCATTTATTGTAGCTGCTATCAACTGTCTCAACCGCTGCGTATTATAATAGGCCCCCGGGAGAGCTGGTAGGAGGGAGATGATTTATAACGCATGAAGTGCATCATTTATTAAGACTATCATAACCCTGGAATTGCAGCGCGCTGCCCTGCTTGTATTTACCTTGCGGCAAACATCGGTTCTGGCTGGGAGCTCCCGTGTTTCTTTTCTGAAACACGAGAAGGTGACGGTGTTGTTACAGGTGGACAGTGATGTATAAGGAACGATCCCACCAGCCAGCCGAGCGAGCCGCTTCGAATGAGCTCCTCTGGCTTACGGGAGTCAGAGGAAACCGGACAGAAACCTCCGAGAGGGGGGAGGGGTCCTCTGAAGCCATTCCAGCAACAACTGAGATGAGAAATATTCAGATAATTTGGGGGAGTTTCTGCCTTTTCTCCTCTGCTTGAATTTGGCGGCAAGAGACACACGGCACAGCGGGAAGAAGGTGATGGAAAAAGGCCCAGATTTTATTTCAGTTAACTGCTGGCAATTCCCAAATTGCAAAAAGAAAAGGAAAGTTTTAAGCTTTAGTGTGTCTTACGAAAGACCGTCACTAGATAAATAATACCGTCAACCTGAGTCTTAGATTTCATGGGAGTGACTAAGGATGTTGCGTGTCTGGAGTAACTCACTCTCTGGTTGCAAAAAGCTTATATCTTTCTGGCAAATCATACTGTAAGATTTTTTTTTTTTAATTTAATAGACTTTATTTTTTTCAGCAGTTTTAGGTTCATAGCAAAATCGGGCAGGAGGTACAGAGTTCTCTATACCCCGCCCTCCACGCACGCAGCGGCCGGCCCCACTGGCCACATCTGTGAACCAAAACTGACACATCAGTGTCACCCGAAGACTGTCGACTACGTTAGGGTGCCCTGTCGGTGCTGTGCCCTCTGTGGGCTTGGGAAGATGCACACGGGCATTTGTTCCCCGCACAGCAACACACGGAGCAGTTTCACTGCCCTGAACGTCCCCCTGGCTGCACCTGCCCATCCCTCCTGCCCCCAAGCCCTGATTACGGCTGAGAGTTTTACTGCCCATCTCATAGTTTTGCCTTTTCAAGAATGTCGTATAATTGTGATCATACAGTATGTGCCTTTCTATATTGTCCCTTTTTACTTAGTAATATGACTTAAGTCTTCTCCAAGCATTTTCGTGACTTGCTGGCTCGTTTCTGTTTGGCACTGGCTGTTAATATCCCATTGTCTGGATGGACCGCAGTTTATCCGCTCATTTACCTACTCAGAGGCATCCTGGCTGCTTCCAAATCTTAGCAATTATAGATAGAGCTTCTACAAACATCCATGTAAGTGTAGGCTTTCATAGCGCATTTATTTATTCAAAAATGTTTGCTCCATTAGGTAACCTGTTAGCCAAATATAAATTATGTATTAGCTAGCAGAGTGGAAAGATCATACGTTTTATTAAAAGAAATTTTAGTGGTGAAAAACATTACGTTTAAAGTATTAAAATGTAAAAAAATGCAGGCATACCTCAGAGATACTATGGGTTTCATTCCAAACCGGTGCAATAAAGTGAATATCAAAATAAAGGAAATCGTACAAATATGTTGGCTTCCCGTGACGTAAAAGGCACGTTGACACTAGGCGGTAGCTGCCTCAGCGTTGACAGCTGCGGGCGGATCAGGGTGGCGGCTGTGGGAGGTTGGGGCCACAGTGGCGGACTCTTCCTTTCATGGAAGTTTTCTCTGCAGTACGCGATGTCCTTGGACAGCGTTCTGTGCACGGTAGAACTTCTTCCAAAACTGGAGCGCGCCCTCTCAAACGCTGCTGCTGCTGTACCAACGAAGTCTGTGTAATGTTCCGGATCCTTTGTTGTAACGTCAGCAGTGCTCACCAGGAGCAGCTTCTATCTCAAGAAACTTTTCTTTGCTCATCCTCGAGGAGCAACTCCTCGTCTGTTCAAGTCTGATCATGAGACTGCAGCCATACGTAGGACTACAAGGTAGAGCTGCATATTTAGTGTTGCAATCGTAAATTCCGAAGTAGATGGAATTTTGATCATGATTAAGACTTTTTTTTTTTTTCATGATAGGTCACTGTATAATGTGCCCAGTAAAACTAAGAAAGAGCATTCGTTCATAAAAATGAATGAGCTCAGTCTGAGGAATTTATATGCAATGCAGTCACCCCTCGGTATCCATGGTTCTGCATCCATGGATTCAACAAACCAAGGGTAGGAAATATTTGGGGGGGAAATATGAATAATTGTGTCTGTATAAAACACCAGACTTTTTTCTTGTCATCATTCCCCAAACAATATAGTATTAACAACATTTTGCAAGACATTTACATTGTTGTATACCTTATAAGTAATCTAGAGATGATTTAAAGTATATATGAAGATGTTCGTAGGTAATATGCAAATACTACTCTGTTTCGTAAGAAGGGCTTGAGCATCAGTGAGTTTTGGTACCCTCAGGGGTCCCGAAACCAATCACCCGATACATACCAAAGGAAAACTCTCGTTTCTAAATTATACATAAATGGGCAATTTCTAAAGGTAATGGAATTCCTTTTGTCACAATTTCTTTTGATTTCAAGCTACTTCCGTTAAAGTGACAAACTCTTGCAGCTAGGCTAGTGTTACAGGCCACGCATAGACGGAGTCCTGCTGTCTTTGCCCTGTGACACGTGAGCCTTGGTGCTTTGGCATCAAGATATTCTAGATCTTTAGGAGCTGCCTAGAAACTGAAAGCAGCAAAAGGGGCATGTGCCTATCCTTAATTCCATTTGTGTATTCTCTGCTTAACTGTTCTAAGCCGGGGGGAAACAGAGTTTGTCAACTATGTGCCAGGCAGCATTGCAAAGAGCTCCTCAGACGCTCCCAGGCTGCATTCCTGAGCCGTGGCCCTGGTCAAAATCTAAAGGGCTTTCTCCACAAGCTGCTGCTGATCTGTGGGAAAAAACAGTTGGGATTCAGAATGCATTATCCAATTAAAACTGCATTTATATCAGCAATTATTTGCTCCAACTTCAGACGCCTTTAAAGGGAAGTCCTTCATGTTTTCATGATGCACAGCACAGCAGTCACTTTGTCAAATGAGATGGTCCAGAGCAATCCTGGGTAAGAATGTGCCAGAAAGGTCTACGTACTGGTAGAACCATCAACCAAAGACTAATTTTTATAGGCGTGAGCTTACAGGTTTCCCGGAGATAATTCGGCAGTATTTGAAGCAACTGAACATACGGAATTTGAATCTTTGTGCTGGGGATATTGAATGAATTTTCCCAAGAGTCTGATACAACTTAATAGAAAAACTCTCCCCCGACCCCCAATCCTTCTTCCTTTACCCCAGTCTCTCTTTGTCTGATTCTCTGGTCAGTGCTGTTTTTGCTGCAATATTAACTCCTGTGGTACAGATCTTTGATGACAATATCATTAATAAAGCTCATATTTAGGCAGATGAAAGAGTAATTATTAATACTGCTGTTTGCTTTTGAGAGGATGTACACTTTGTGTCCTCATTCTTATAAACCAGGAGCAGGTTAAATGTCAGTTATTAACAGCAGGTGACGGAGAGCCACGTGCCGTCACGTGAGTGGTGTGGTGTCCCTTCCCTTTAATCACAGCATCTGACACTGAGTGTGCTCGCCCCGGTCCCCTGTCACGCGGGACGTGGATGATGGATTGTACTTCAGATGAGCTTTTGGTGGGTGCTCATCACACATGCAGTTTGAGTAGCTCGTACTCTCAGCTGTTCATAAAATGCTTATAATTAGAAGTCAGCAGGTGCTAATTTGTAGCTCAAAATTGTCCCAGATATTGATCGCTTCTGTGCACATGGAATTTTGATGTGTTGGAAATATCCATTTCCCTTGTAATCATTATCCGGTACTTTAAACAAATTCTTATCAATAAGATGTGCATTACGGCATTTTCCGCTGTGGAGCCAGTGATTTTGGTACAGAGAGGAGTTTATCCTCTACAGGTGGCTTTTGTAAGGAGCTTTGTTCCTGAATAAAGATCCTCTTGATTTTAGGAAGTTCTAAGTAAAACAGGGCAGCAAACTGAAAAAATCAAACGCTCTGAATCTGCCAGTATCGGGTTCCCACTTTGGTGCCAGCTACTCCCAGCTCCGTAGCGGTGCGTGAATTACTTACGCTGTTTGCGGTGTTTCTTTTCTGTAAATTGAAGACATCAGGGCACTAGCGAGAATTGCTCGGACCGTGTGCCGTCTGCCGGGCACTGTGCTTGCTTGTGACTCACTGTCTTTACCATCGTCATCACTCTGGTCACGCGGCACTCCACACGATGCCCCGTTTGGGGATGCGCAGGGTGGCAAGCGACAGCTCTCACAGTGCCCTGCTCCCGTCGCTCTTGCATAAAGCCCGTCCGTTGAATCCCAGACCTAGAGCTGTCCACGTGAAACAGAGAATCGCAGCCTGCTTGGGTTTAACCCACTGTTTTTCGATATTCATGGCTTCTCGACGTGAAGAAATGAGGAAGACTTTTCCGATGCCTCTGACTTTGGGTGGTGCAAGTGGGTCTAGAACTCAGCTCGCGAGGCGGTAGCCCTGAGCCGACACGCATGGATCCCGTGATATGCGGGTCCTCAAACGTGAGAGGTGCTGTGTGCAGTGAAAGCACACGGGATCTTGAAGACAAGAATGCAAAATGTCTCATTAATTATTTTTTATAACAAATACCTGTCAACATCATGCTTTTGCCATGTTTGAGTAAGTAAAATACATTATTCAAATCAAGTTCATCTTTTTACCTTGTTAATGTGGCTTCTCAACTTTAGAATTTTATAGACGGATGCTGTTCTATTTCTATTGCACAGGCTTAGTCGAGAGCAACGCAGAAAGACTGAAGCTGTTGCATGTTTGTTTGTTAATAAATTTTGTCGAATTTAGTATAGAAATTACTTATATAATATTTACCAGTGCAA
>CAUYRT010006958.1:0-21695 GCA_963574885.1 Lepilemur ruficaudatus
CGCATGCCTGTAGTCCCAGCTACTCGGGAGGCTGAGGCAGAAGGATTGCTTGAGCCCAGGAGTTTGAGGTTGCTGTGAGCTAGGCTGACGCCACGGCACTCTAGCCCGGGCAACAGAGTGAGACTCTGTCTCAAAAAAAAATACCTTGCAAAGAAATTATCATCATCTCTCATTTTTCATGCCCATAATGTACTATATGTTATGGGGGGATATGATATGGTGTCTGCTGTCAAAGACCATCTTAAAAATAAAATTAAGAACGTGTTTAGTTAAATACAATGATTTTACAATAGAGTATGTACTGGTGAGTTACTTTTCTTCTAACAATGTTGGTGATTATGTATCTAAACTGTACACAAATCCAAATGATTTCTAAATTAATTTTACCCCTTTATTCTCTGCAGATTACCTTGTGTCTTTCATTGAGAATGAGACTATCTGACATAAACTTCTTCCTCCTTTTTCTCTCAAAAACCTTTGTAACTTTACCTCTCATTCTTTATTACTGTTGATGTAAAGTATCGTATCTTTTAGATAGATATCCTTTTAAGGATAAAGCTTCTAAGTCAAACTGATCCTATTCCCTCCTGCTTCTGGGACCTTTCCAACTTTCTCTCTGTAGTATATCCTATCTCCTGCCCGTTTCCATCCCTTCTGCCTACACAGTCATCTTCAGTTCCTCACTCTCCAAGCTATAGATTCTATTTTTACAATATCCTTTGCATCTATCCCATTCTTCTTTTTTTTTTTTTTTCTGCAATCCCAGAGTGCTAGGATTACAGGCGTGAGCCACCGCGCCCAGCTATCCCATTCTTTGTATCCCAACTTTTACTTCCCTAGTGTGTGCCCGGCTATCCCATTCTTTGTATCCCAACCTTTATTTCCCTAGTGTGTTGAAGATGGGCAAATGAGTCTCCCCTTAAACTTGTGATGAATTTTTGAAGAAAGATAGGTAAAAAGATGTAGATAAAATTGGAAAGTTCCAAATACCCCATATGTAGTGGGACATGGGAAGCAGTTGGGGAAAACCTAAGAGTGACATGTTATTAAAACGGAAGCTTACTACTGAAGCAGTGAAACACAGAGGACTGAGGTAAAAAAGAAAAGCCCAGACCTAATAAGACCCAAAAAGAAAGGGTTATAGAAAGTCTTTGAAGAATTTAGAGAATTATTAGATAAATTGGTGCTTTTAAAAATAGTGCCACTTGGAAATGGTGAGAAGGAAAAGAAACTTTGAGTTGTAAGTTTCAGAAAAGTACAGCAGTAACATATAATAGGCACAACATCAGGCTCAGACATGTGAGGAGTAGAAAGAATTAATTTGAGAAATGCATAAGAAGAGAGATTTTGTTACAGCTTGGTAAGGAGAGAAGAGGAGTGAGTGGGTTCCAGGTGTATCTTAGATTTCATACTTGGAAGATGGGTAAGATGGTAGCACTTTTCATGGTGATCTAGAAGCTGAATGGCTCAGAGAATTTTAGTATAAAGTGATTCATTCTTGTATAAAATGCCCCTGGAACACCCACTGAAACAAATCCTAGTTTTGTGGGCAGTAAGAGGTGTGCCTTTTTAAAAGAGATAGAACTGGATGCTTAGTAAAAGCTCGAGAGAAGATATATTGTGCAATAATAAAGGAAAGAACAAACTGACATTTTCTTAGAGAACCTTGGGAAAATATGAGAGAGGCAGGGCAACATCATTTTTCTTTTAAATCAGCACCTTCATAGGGTAGAACTTAATTGAGAAGGATAGGAATTGGCTTCTGAGATTAATAGATTTATTGTTGATTTTATTCAAAATAATCTGACAGGAATGGTGAAAATGCTGTTTTCAACATATAAAGGAATGGTGAATATTCATTAATTTCAACTTTTCTTAGTAGCTCTTGGCAATATGGGATAATCAGGGATTTCTATATTTTAAACAATTTAAAATATAACTGGTATATACTTTTATTCTCTTCTCCAGAGTGGAATCAGTAGGTTTTTTTTTTTTTTTTGATATGTTTGGAGGATTCTCTAACAGTGTCCTTAGAAAGTGTGGGTGCTACTTGAATATTAACTATTCAGTGCTGCCTCTGATTATCAATCATGTCATAAGAACAGATAAAGTCATATATAAATGTACCTTTTGATTCTTTAAGAATGTAGTTTAGAATTTTTATATTATTTGAAATTTTTTAACTAACATTTTTGGTTGAAAAAGTTGAGAAATATTTAGTAAAGGATCATGCTTTTTAGATATTAGTCATTCATTTGTTCAACAGTATTTATTTTGAGTAACTAATTTGTGTTAGGCCCAGTTTAAGGCCCTGGGAATACATGAATAAGCCTTCATGGAGCTTGTATTTTAATGGGGAAGACAGGAAATGAGCAAATCTGTCATGAGAAGAAGTCAGCAAGTACTATGAAAAAAATACAACACAGGGTAAGGGGAGAGTGTGATAGGGTAGGAGCTATTTAGGTAGGTTAGTCAGGAAAGGCTGTTCTGAGAGAAGCAAAAACCTGAGTGAAGAAGAAAATCTTGCGAGAATTATTTCAGGCAGAGGGAACATTAAATGAAAAGGCAGGAAAGACAAGAGTCAGGATCAAGCTCAATGAGAACCAGTTTGGTATGTTGGAGGAAAAGAAGGAAAGCTGGTCATACGAGAGCAGTGAGAACCAAGTAGAGAGTAATAAGAGACCAGAGTGAAGAGGTACAGATGAAGTAAGCTGGAAAATGGTCTTTTGTTTGAATAGATTTCTTCTTAATGTGTAAAAATTCCATAGTATCTTTTCATTTTAGGTTCATGGTATTAACTTGTGGTTTTCTTCTTTTTAAAGATGTTTTATATAGGGCCAGAGTATATTGGACCTTGTATTGCCTGCCCATAGATTTTTGTTTTGATTGTAATTGGAGGCCAAGGGAAAGTTTCTGGGCAGAGTTGCGACAAGATCTAATTTATTATACATTTTACAAAGTTTATTCCGGCCACTGAGTGGAAAGCTGACTATAGGAAAGGCAAGGACTGAAGCACTGGACCATTTAGAAACCTTCTGGAGTGATCTAGCCTTGTGGTTTCTAATGTACAAGAACAAACTGTTAAAACTATGTTTGTTTGTATTTCTTTATTTTAAAGAAAATTAAGCTTTACTAATATTTAATATACAGATTGACACTGACACCTCCGTTCCATCTGCATGTTAGTCACATGTCACTTACCATTTTTGGCCTGAGCAACTAGTGAATGCTGGTGCCATTTACTAAGATGAGAAAACTGAGGGAGAAGCAGAGTTTGTTTTGGGGTGTAGAGAAGCAGTAACTCAGTTTTGAGCATTTTAGGTTTGAGTGCCTACTAGAAATCTAGTATCAGGTAGGTGATTTAGACAAATGAATCTAGAACTAATGTTAGGAACCAAGATTAGAGATCTAAACTTGGAAATCATTAGCATAGAGGCAGTGTACACTGACTTTGGAGCCAAACTGGGTGAATGCATATTTCAGCTCTGTCATTTACTGTGTAATTGTGAGCAAGTTTCTTGACATTTCTCTGATTCATTTACCTCATCTGCAAAATGGGGATAATATTAATAATACCTAACTAATAAGGTTATTGTGAGGATTAAATGAGTCAGTACAAGCAAAATTCTTAGAGTAGAGTGGCACAGGTACTCACTAGATGTTAATTATTATTATCAGTTTATCAGTGGTGTTTAAAACCGTGAGTTTAGATGAGATAACTTGGTGAATGAGTATAGATAGAGAAAAGGGCCAAGGAGGGAGCCTTGAAGTGCAGTGCAACCTTTAGAATTTAGAAGCTGGAGGGAGAAGATTGAGAAGGAGTCAAGGAGGAATCAAACTAGGATGTTTCAGGGGCTGGAAGCCTGCCTAGTGAAGAAAATATTTCGAGGGCAAGCAGTGATGAACTTGGGTAAATTCTGCTTGAGAGGCTGAGTAAGATGAGCAGCAAGAATTGACCTTTGGGTTTGTCAAGGTGGAGGTTATCGGAGACCTTGAGAAGTGGTTTCAGTAGAGTGGTGGGGATGAAAGCCTGATTGGAATGGGTTAAGGAGAGAATTGGAGGTAGAGAATTGGATGGTAACAATGAGTATAGGAGAAGAGGAGTTTTGCTGTAAAGAGGGACAGAAAATTGAGTGGTAGCTAGAGGAAAATGTGTGGGGTCAGGGAAAAGTTAAGGAGGAGTGTGTGTGTGCGTGTGCTGATTTAAAGATGGAAGATAGTGCAGCAAGTTTGCTGATGAGAATAACCCAGTGGAAAGAGAAAAATCGATGATATTTGAGTAATATGGGATATATCATATTACTGCTACGAAATTGCAGCAGTCACAACCTTGAATAGGTAAAGTGAGGATGATAAGTGCACAAGGGGAGGGGTTATTTTTAAAACATTGGCAGAGATTGTTCACCCATTGGTGAAGAAGGTACAGAGTTATTAGTGGAGGTGCAGATTAGTAGATTTGGTTATAGGGAAATGAAGTATTTTTTTTCTGATTGCTTTAATTTTTATAGAAAATAGGGGTGGATCATCAGCTGAGAGTCAGAAGTAGGGAAGAGTTTATAAGGTTTGAGAGAGAGGAGGTGATGTGAAGTATGCGTCTTGGAAGGTGGAAGAATGAGTTGACTAGGGAAGATCTAGCTGATAGATTGTCAAGGGATTCAGAAAGCCTATTTGACATTTTTGGTCATTAGTTTAAAGTGATTCCATCTGGCTAAGGACGGCAGCATGGTCTTGAGTATATAAGGAAAAAAATGAGGGAAACAGTGCCCTCTCTGTTTCTGTATTGAACCTGTTTAGTCCCTTGACTGAGATGATTGCTCTCGGAACATTCCTCAGGTAGTCACAGAGGAATTAATAAAAATGAATAACCAAAAAATAATCATTTGTTTTTTTACCTGCATTCAGTGTCTATATCATGATGTTTTATGTAGAGGATGAATTCTTACTAACGTTTTTGTTGCCATCTCTCTTTGGGTACGCCTGTTTTCCACAAATGATATCAACAGGCCCTTGGATACTTTCAATATATTATACTTGGTTGCTGAGTTTTGTAAAGAAAGCAAAATGCTCTGATGGAGAGGCTCTGTAACTTTCCTGTTAGACACGAAAGCCTCACCAAAATTTTCCCTAGGACCTGGGGTTTCCATTAATGTTAGTGTTATCACTCATGTTGATTTCATACTTTTGTGTTTGATTACAGAGAAATTGAAGGTCTGGTTTTCTTTTTTCAGGTGCTGGAGAATCTGGTAAAAGCACCATCGTGAAACAGATGAAGTAAGTTGGAAAACGGTCTTTTGTTTGAGTAGATTTCCTCTTAATGTGTAAAAATTCCATAGTATCTTTTCATTTTAGGTCCATGGTATTAACTTGTGGTTTTCTTCTTTTTAAAGAATCATTCATGAGGATGGCTATTCAGAGGAAGAATGTAAACAATATAAAGTAGTTGTCTACAGCAATACTATACAGTCCATCATTGCAATCATTAGAGCCATGGGCCGGCTAAAAATTGACTTTGGGGAAGCTGCCAGAGCAGTAAGTGTTTCTCATTTCCTCTTTGCTTGCTCTTTGTCTGTAGATGCAGTTAAATTAAGCAAAATTTGCTTCATGTTTTAGGGAAATGAATTTAAACAACAAGATAAGATGTAGCAAAGTACTATGTACTCGCTTGAGAAGTGTTAGCAATTTCCTTTAGAAGGTAGTAGATTACCATCATAAGAAGAGTCTAGGAAATGGGATTCTGTACCTATTTCCATAGGTGTCTGTGACAATGGTTCTATTCATTTGCTTTTTTTACAGCATTGTTCACTTTCATAGAAGTTAGTAATAGTAAATTGAAATAATCTAAAAGAAAGGTTGCCATGATACATAGATTAGCTTTCTGAGGTGTATAGATTACAGGCAAAAATGAATCTCCCAGAATAAACTCTTTGTGGACATGTGCATTAAGTCCAAATTTTAGAGATTATTTTCAGGTATTCAAGAATATTATATCTCTATACTACATTGAGCCATAGTTTATAGAATTGGATAATACTATGTCCTAGTATAATTCTTTAATGCCTTGCACGTGTCAGCTATTTAAAAAGTTGTGTTGTTTAGTTATAATACTTAATAGACCCTGAAGGTCTAGTTTGTAAACTAGGATGTTTGATGCCAGTGGGGAGAGGGCCAAAACGAAGAGAGGAGATCTTTCATATCATTGTCAGCTAAATTGCAAGAGAAGGCTGAGAAATTATAGACTTATTTCCTAGATCTAAGAGAGTCATCATCTGTGTCCAGAGTGTCACACTTAGGTGCCATGGAAAAATGAAGTGACTTGGAGAGTCTGCGTGGAAAGGCAAGGCCTATATGTCCGTGTAGTAGCTTAGAAACTCTTATAAGCAACTCTCAACTTATCAAATGCAAATTAATACTTAATAAATAAGTAGGAAATTGTTGAGGGGAAAAATATAGAAAGGGTGATCATAGTTTGATGGTGTTAGACTAGAAAGTATCTTAGAAGTGGCATAAGGGAAGAAGAACTAGATTAGAGGTTGTAAAATGATGGGAGAATAGAGTTGCAAAAAATAAGGGAAGAGAAAATATGTGAATAGACTTTTATATTTTTGTTGAAAGGTACCATATCACAAAAATTAGGGACTTAATTTTTCTGTGCACCTGAGCAGGGACGTTTGATAGTTCAAGCACAAATAGTCTTTATTCTTATCTTACTCCTCTTTATTCCTTCTTTCACCTCCTGCTTTTCTTTCCTCCTTTTCCTTTTTTTCTTCTTTATACAAGCACTCTCTGTGATCTTATTTTTTCCCTCCCTTTTCTCATTTCTCTCTATCACCTAACTCTGCTTCTCTTTGTACTTGTTGTATCTGATAACTAGTTGGTAATTTATTCTCTTCTCTCTCTATGTTGGCTTTTTCTGTATCTCAGTTATTTACTTCTCTTAATTTCTCCCTTTTTCCTTTTCCTTTTTTATTTCTTTCTTGCTGTCCTCCTTTATTTGTCTTGATCACCCTTCCTTCTTTCATTTCTTTCCTTTATCAAATCAGTTATTATTAATCTTTGGGTCCTAACACTCCTGTATCACCAGATGCAGTTGACATCATTAATCCCTCTCAGGCCTCCTAAATCATCTAGCATTCTAACCTCCACCCATCCTAATCTATAATCCTTTATAATTTTTAAAAGTTTCTTCTTTTCTCTTTCATATGTAAGGATTTATATTTATAGGTCCGCTCTTACCCTTCTCTAGTTTTCTCTGGTTGGTTAGAGAGTGAGTGGAAAAAAATAGAGCTAGGTGTGGGCTAGGTTCCTTTTCATATCTGCTTAAGAGTGAAGGTGTGAGATTCATTGTAAAGGGGAGCCTCTTTCTTTTCTTCTTTCTTTTCTTTCTTTCGAGACAGTCTCGCTCCTGAAAGAATATTTATGTAGAGTCTGGACAGCAAAAATATGTAGTAATAACTCCTTTTATTTTGAAGTTTCTAAAATTAGAATCATGGTTTTTGTTTTTTCTTTTAAGTAACGCTTAATGAGGTTATTTGAATACCTACATGAGTACAGTCAGATTTCAGAACCAAGGGACTATAAAGTCTTCAAATGTAAGTTAAAGCACTATACCTTATAGGTAGAAGGACATGCTTACTGTTGAGTATGTTGGGTATGTTGGTCAATTTGTATGTTTCAACTTTTCTCATTCATTCATTCTTGTTTAAAATTTTTATCTTGGAGAAGAAAGGAGGGAGTATAGATCTTAGATAGTTTCTCAGAGAGTGTTGAGCCTGGTCTGTGCCATACCGCCCTGAATGTGCCCTATCTCGTCTGATCCCAGAAACTAAGCAGGATCAGGCCTGGTTCATACTTGGACAGGGGATGGTTGAGCCTAAAATGTTACTAGAAAGAATATAGGAAAGGATCTTAAAGGACGGAATATTACCATTACCACTAAGGCTGAAGACCCAGAGCTTGACAAAATTAATTTGAATGCACTATGGGTAGTTTTGTTTTATCTAGGTGAGTGTACAAGTTCTGGTAATGCACAAGTCTTAGGAGTTTTTGGTTGTGATTTGATCTGTGGTCTGAAATGCCTTTTGCTTATTAGTTTATTTTGTCCTGATGACTACTTAAGATATGAATGATTGCTCCCCTGTCCCCTTTTTCTTTACCCAGGATCTGCATTTTTATTGTCTCGATTTTTATGTTAATAGTTATTTGTAATCTCTTGAGGCAGATAAATATTAGATTTTGGTGGGGAAATCATCCCATGAGATCCGTGTTTACTTTTAAACTGGCAAGTAGGGACATCTGTAATCCCAGCACTTTGATAGGCCAAGGTGGGAGGGTCGCTTGAGCCCAGGAGTCCAAGACCAGCTTGGGCAACATAGCAAGTGAGACCCTGTCTCTACCAAAAAATTAGCTAGATGTGGTGGTGCGCATCTCTAACCCCTACCTACTCAGGAGGCTGAGGCAGGAGGATCACTTGAGCCTAGCAGTTTAAGGCTGTGATGAGCTATGATCATGCCACTGCACTCCAACCTTGGCAATAGAGTGGGACTCTGTCTTAAAATAATAAAATAAAACAAACTAACAAATATGGATGGATAGAATAAAGCAAAAACAATAAAAATTCTCATAGCACTTTTTAGTCCTCTCTACCTCTCAATGTATTTGAGTATACAGTTTAAAAACTATATAGTTTTTATAATGTATGACTTAGAAAACTGTGTATGACTCATGAAGTTTTTTTTTGTTTTTTGTTTTTTTTTTTGAGACAGAGTCTCACTTTGTTGCCCAGGCTAGAGTGCCGTGGCATCAGCCTAGGTCACAGCAACCTCAAACTCCTGGCTCAAGCAATCCTTCTGCCTCAGCCTCCCGAGTAGCTGGGACTACAGGCACGCGCCACCGTGCTTGGCTAATTTTTTCTATATATATTTTTAGTTGGCCAATTAATTTCTTTCTATTTTTAGTAGAGACGGGGTCTCACCCTTGCTCAGGCTGGTTTCGAACTCCTAACCTTGAGCTATCCACCTGCCTTGGCCTCCCAGAGTGCTAGGATTACAGGCGTGAGCCACCGCACCTGGCCAACTCATGAAGTTTTGATCACATCTCGATCTTTATTACTTTCTTTTCCTCCTGCTGCCTTTTTTCCTCTTCCCTTAGAGCATTATTATTATTCCATTGGGGGTAATCTAGACACTATTTGAATTTTTCCCTGAGGGATTTATTCTCCCCACTAGGCTTCTAGATTTATTAAATGCCTCCATCTCTTCCTTTCCAGCTGTCTGGGCTGAAGGGGTAAGAAGAGAATACTTTTTTCTTAAACTTGGTTAATGTTTTACTCCCTTTGACATGTTTAAACTTTACCTTTTACATGCTAGTCTTTTCTATTTTTATTGTAGGCTTCCTTTAACAGAATGGGAATGTGTTACATATGCCTATCTCACAAACCAGTTTTTTTCTGTCAAAGAATAATGAGCAATCAGGATGGAGATTTGTGGGCCAGTGAGAGGGGATTGTTTCTGGGGGTGGTGGTGTAGTGTCGTGTCATGTGGTGTGCAAGAGTGGTGGGGGACTAAAATCATTCCTTAGCTCTGTTCTGAACTTACAACTATAGTAGAATGAGAAGTGGGAAAGACTTAGTTGTAAATTCTCTCATACTGGCGTGCCAGAAAAGGTCTCTGTTAACACCTCTTTCAAAATAACATGGTGTATGTGTGTATGTTCTAAAGAGACTGTTGTCAAGTCATAAAGAAATGGAGAATCATCTATCTGTCTTTCTTAACTGCTTTCTTCAGGATGATGCCCGGCAATTATTTGTTTTAGCTGGCAGTGCTGAAGAAGGAATCATGACTCCAGAACTAGCGGGGGTGATTAAACGGTTATGGCGAGATGGTGGGGTGCAAGCTTGCTTCAGCAGATCCAGGGAATATCAACTCAATGATTCTGCTTCATAGTAAGTAGTTTTTCTCTGTGAAACTATAACAGAGAATAATTTGGTGACCCTAGAGAAAGTTCAGTGCCCATCCTTAAGGAAATGTTTAAGTAATAGACACTCTTAGAAGTCTATAAGATCCTTTATAAAGATTGTCACAGTTCAGGATTATAAAACCCTTGGTCATTTGTATGACTTGCAGAAAGAAGTTCCCTCTTGGAATGTAAATGGGAGACTTGGCACCATAAAATAAGTTCCATGGCATGTTTATAATAAGCAAGTGAAGGAGGAGAGATATCTGCTGTAGCTGGATTCTGGATCTCTTCGAATTCATAAGTTCCCTCTGCATATGGGCTTGGCATTGATAGCCAGCTGGAGAGGGAAATTAGAATTATGATATCCCCTTTTATGTAGCCAACTATCTGTGTCTGGGCTGTGCTATGGATTTCTCTGGACTAGGCTCCACTTACAAATCTTTTGCCAGATCACAATAGACTTTGTATAGTAAGAGAATGTTGAGTTATAGAATGAATTTAAAGCATGGTTTTGTCAAAGAAATTCTCTTGGGTATTACATAGTTTTAGAGACTCTGTAATTAATACTTCTGTTAAGTTATTTTATGTGATCCTGTTTGTCTCTTTTACCTATATTTATTTTTAAGACCTATATTTGGAATGTATTTTTTTTTTTTCAATGTACTTTTTGGGAGCTTGGGGATCTCTCTGTGCTAGATGAGGGTACTTTTAAGCATTAAGGTATTTTCTCCAATATTATTATTTTCCTACATTTCCCATCCTCATTCTAGCTTAAATTATAATAAGAAGAAATTAAGTGATATAGTCTTGCATCACTTAATGACAGTGATGTGTTCTAAAAAGTGCGTTGTTGGGTGATTTTGTCATGTGACCATCATAGAATGTACTCACACAAAGGCTAGATGGTATAGCCTACTACATACCTAGGCTATTGCTCCTATGCTACAAACCTGTATAGCACCTTACTGCCCTGAATATTGTAGACAACTGTAACACAGTGGTAAGTATTTGTGTATCTAAACATAGAAAAGGTGATGTGCTGCACTACAATGTTACCATGACTATGACATCACTAGGGGATAGGAATTTTTCAGTTCTATTATAATCTTATGGGACCGTCCAGTATCATATGTATACGTGATCTGTTGTTGACCAAAAACATCATTACATGGCACATGACTATATTTGAAAAACTTGTTTATTCTTTCAATGAAAACTTGGCTTTAGAAACATTTCAGGCTTTTTTTTTTTTTTTGAGACAGAGTTTCACTATGTTGCCCAGGACTCAAACCACTGGGCTCAAGTGATCCTCCTGCCTCAGTCTCCTGAGTAGCTGGGGCTATTGATGCACACCACCGCACTAATTTCAGGATTCTTGCCTCCTTTTCAATAACATTTTTTAGTTGCAGATATTGATAGCTTAAATAATTCTCCTCGTGATCATCAAAGGTAGATTGTCATTGCTTTTTTTCATCATATGTTCAGTATGCTCTGAATCCTCTAACCACATGTGATTTATAGATTTGGTTTTGGGGTTTTTTTTCACCATAATTGTCAATCTAAGTTTGACTCTTTAACTAATGATGTTAATAATACTTGGTTTTGTAGACCATTAATGATTCACTTATATTGGTACCACCTACTGTTCAGTTTTCTAGCCTGGAATCTGGGAAGAACTTAGCTTTGAAGCAGTCTTTTAATGATTTCACTGAACAAATTAAATTTCGGGGGGGTATTTATATTTGTTTTTGGCTTAGATTAAAAGAACCCCAAAATCTCCAGCTCTTCTGTTTCTTGAAAGAAAACAAGAAATATTCTTATAGTTCTCTTCATAATTTTATAGTTCTCTTCTTAATCTTAATAATTAAAATGGCATTCTCTAATGTCTTGTTTAAGTGGTTAAGCTTGGAGATGACCTATTAAGTTTAAATGTCTGAGGACTATTGGTTTGGTTTTGGTACTGTATAGTGCACAGTTGATTTGGTATTAAATTTCAGGAATTTTTCTTTAGTAAGAGTAGCATTTCCTATTTTTTAAATTTTAAGTTGGCTTTTACAGTTTAATTCTATAGAATTAAAACCACTTTTGTTAGTGTATATAGAGTCTACTTTAAGTATCCTATGCCAGATTCACATTTTTTCTTATCAGATTTCTATGGTACTGAAGATCTGATTTTGTTCCACCACTTTAGTGACGGTTTCAGAATCTAGTCTTGGCAAGGAACTAATTAGTCTGTTGACTTACTGTGCACATGGTTGGCTTTACCAGTAAAAAATAAATGTATATTTTATTTAGTTACCTAAATGATTTGGATAGAATATCCCAAAGCAACTACATTCCAACTCAGCAAGATGTTCTTCGGACAAGAGTGAAGACCACAGGCATTGTGGAAACACATTTTACCTTCAAAGACCTATACTTCAAGTAAGTCATTAGCCTTTTTGCTAGATGTGCCAAACACAAATATTTTCTTTTAGTTAGGAGCCCTTAATCAGGGTAAAACTTATCTAGGCAATATTCCTTGGTTTAGAAACTTAGTATATTTATCAGCCATTATTTGAATATTTTAACTAAATGGGGGCCCAGACATTTCTTCATTCTCCAAATAGCATCAAATGTTTGTGTCCCTCTGGAGGAATTTAAATTCAAAATTAAATTGTAACTTGCCTAACAATAGAATTAATCATGTGATTACTGGTTTGTTTTATTTTTTATTTTTATTCCTTTCTGTTGCTGCTTTTTTGTTAGAATTGCTAAAACAGGTATTGAATGCTTTTTAGCAGGATAACAAAATGTTATATGCATAGAAAACCAGTGTTTTGATTAGTTTTGTGGCTCTGTCCTGCCATTTTGATATTAAAATAGAAATGCTTTCTCACCAGTGTTAGTTAGTCCTTTCTTACTGGTTCAGATTTCCTTTTGAGTTTAATGGAATGGAGCTAGTATTGATTGTCATGGCTCTTGGACTAATTGTGCACTTTGTGCATAGTGCCTTGCAAACTAAGTTCTTAATACAGTGCAGAATGGAAAATAGTCTAGGGAATAGAAGTATTTTGGGTCAGTATGATGACATAAACAGTGATTGTTTTAGAGAGAAAAAATTGTAGTATTCTAATACAAAGAATTTTCTCATTAGCATTAGTAATTCTAAAACAGGCCTCAGCTTGTCTTTGTGTTAATGGTCTTTTATAAATATTAAAACTTTTTTTCATTTCCTGTTTTCTGTGTTTGTGACCTTTGAGATTAGGAGTAAATGTTCCCCTTCAATATATGATGTGGTTTTAGTTATCTCATTATGCATATATGTAAAATGCGATATTCGGTATTATTGCATACAAATGTAACTACTACACAGATCCTCTCAGTTTTCTTTTTTTTTTTTTTTTTTTTTTTAAGACAGAGTCTCACTCTGTTGCCCAGGCTATAGTGCCGTGGTGTCAGCCTAGCTCACAGCAACCTCATTTAACTCCTGGGCTCAGGCAATCCTCCTGCCTCAGCCTCCCGAGTAGCTGGGACTGCAGGCAGGCGCCACCATGCCTGGCTAATTTTTTCTATAGATTTTTAGTTGGCCAATTAATTTCTTTGTATTTTTAGTAGAGATGGGGTCTTGCTCTTGTTCAGGCTGGTTTCGAACTCCTGACCTTGAGCTATCTGCCCGCCTCGGCCTCCCAGAGTGCTAAGATTACAGGCGTGAGCCACCGCGCCCGGCCCTCTCAGTTTTCTTTTCTCTAAAAAGAATTGTTCCACAGGATTTGTGAAATCCACACAGAGTTTACGTATTGCTAGATACCAGGTGAGGTCTTAAAATCTTAATACACTAACCCAGATTTGAAACCCAGTGCAGGAAAATAGCAGTTCTGCTGAATAATTTTTAGAGTAGACAAGCCGCTTATCTTTAGTACTGATGAAAGTATTTAACAAGAGTGGCAAAACCCACGTGGATTATCACTTGTGAAACCGTAAGAATGAGATGTCTCTTTGTTTGCTGTAAGATTTGTAACCCATTTATACTTAAAAGTTGTGACCATTATTTCTTTAGTGTGGGAAACTTTCCTGTTGATGTTGCCATAGATTGATCTTTATTTAGGTAAATCCTAACTGTCTTTTTATGCCAGGATCAATAGCCAGATTAATTAAGATGCCACACCCCCTTTATTGTTGGCATGTAGATACCTTGTTATAAAGTACTATCACTTCTTCCTTTTCCTCTTCTCTCTAGGCAAAACCACTATCCATTTATTCAAACATTTATTGAGCATCTACCATATGCAAGGCATTGTGTAATTGCTTACTTGCCTCTCAGTTAATGAGGTAATGTTTATAAAATATTGATCTGTTAGTAAATTATATTGTAAATGTTAATATGTGCTAAAAGCTCATCTTGGAACTTCAGTTTTCTACCGGCTTTATGAAGAAAAAAGGGATTACCGAAATAAAATTATTGGTGTACTGATTTGTCTCCCCGTGAGACTTCCATGGTAAAATATATGGTGTTATTATAGGTGTTCTATATTAAAGAAACTTGTGATTGCATCATTTCAGATGTAATGACCAAAAGTTGAAAAGAACTGTGTGCAAGATCAACCCAAAGGAAGAGTTGGGTCATGAAGAGATACGATGTATGTTTCCTTTCAAACATACACTGAGAAATCAACAACTATATCTTATTTCTTTCACTCTCTGGGGGGGAAAAAAACCTCTGGAAATGTAGGCCCGTAGTCACTGTAGATCTGACACATTAAACCAGTTTGATAGAGATTAATCTTTATAAATTTTATCATGTCATCCAACATAGATCTTAAGAGTATATCTGATGATTTGCATGCATACCGCATCACACTATGTAACAGCTAAAAGACAAAGCAGTGTAGGTGTTCTTTTTACTGTAAGAGGTGGATGAGAACACTGTTGACAGAAGTTCAGCACTTGACTCAAGTAAGCGCCCTAGAAGAGAGTAGTGGACTAAAACTAATCTGAAGTGGACCATAAAAGTGTGTGAACAGTTGAAGCTTTGTTACTATTAATTAGGTTTCAGTAAGCCTAGCAGTTTGGAAATATTGATTAAGGGGTTTTTTCTTTTTTTCCTAAGATACTGGCTTCTTAGAGTCCTCCTATAAAACTTATTTTTTTTCACAATTAATCTCTGAAATATTTTTCCCTTAAAGTTAAGAAAACAAACTTTTGAATCAATAGGGAGAAGTTATAGAACAAGTTTGGGATTTAGAGGCAGACCATTTTGAGAAGCAGAGTAGTGTCATGGATAAGAGCATGGTTGCTAGAGTTAGAATGCCTGAGTTCAGATCCCCAGTCCCCATTTGTTAGTAATTTAACTTTGAGTGTATCTCAGTTTCTTCATCTGAATAATGGGGCTGATAATAATAATAGTACTGATAGGAGTGTTATAAGGACCAAATGAGTAAATGTTTTAAGATGTTTAGCATACTGTCTGGCACCATGGTAAACACTCAATAAATATTAGTTATTATTGTTATTATCTTAAGCTGTATTTAGCTCTTTATTTTTCCTATCTTTTCCCCCCTCCTTCCTTTAATCCAGTTCAGTGTTTATTCTGCTGACTTTTGGCACATCTGATGCAAGCTTATAGGGAGGAAGCTCAACCAGCCGTCTAAAATGAGAATTTACATTATTCCTAAATTTTATTTTCTCATGTTGTTCTCTTTTATTTTTAGCTGCAGACAATTATTTTGACAACATTTATCTGCTTCTTGTCTGTCTTTTTTAGTATAAATGAGGTTTTAAATATGCAATAGTGGGAAGTTTCCTAATCATTTCAGTTTAGGGAGAGGTGTATCTGCAACCTACTGAATTTGTGCTTTCTTTCCCCTTCCTCAGGATGTTTGATGTGGGTGGCCAAAGATCAGAACGAAAAAAGTGGATTCACTGTTTTGAGGGAGTGACAGCAATTATCTTCTGTGTGGCCCTCAGTGATTATGACCTTGTTCTGGCTGAGGATGAAGAGATGGTATGTTGGAGTTTCTAGTAAAAAAAAGCCTGGCAAAGGCAGCCAGGAAATGGGAAATAACTCTTAAGAAGGCTGTGTGCATTCATTTGCTCATTGAACCAAAACTCAATATTCTTAATTTTTCTCCTCATTAGTGAGATTAGTTTTTTCTATGCCTTGTTACTGTTAAAGAGATGTGATAGTTGTATTGAGTACATCCTCTTGTCAGCCTGCCCTTCTTCCCTCCTTCTCACCCCCAAGAATTGTAAAAATTAGGATTGACTCAGCTTTCATGTTATTAGTGTCTGACATTTTTCCATGAATACCATTCACTGCTTTAAAACTTCGTATGTTTTTTCATTACATTAATTCACTTTTACTGTTTGCTACTGACCTGTCATCCTTTGTTTCTTTTTTAGAACCGAATGCATGAAAGCATGAAACTCTTTGACAGCATTTGTAATAACAAATGGTTTACAGACACTTCAATCATTCTTTTCCTTAATAAGAAAGACCTTTTTGAGGAAAAAATAAAGAGGAGTCCACTAACTATCTGTTATCCAGAATACACAGGTAAGGGTTCATGAAAGATTTCACTGGAGGTACACATATTACTTAAATCAACACTTTGGTGACATTCATACAACTGCCTTTTGTTTTGAATGATTCATGGAGAGTGTTCACTGGTAGTGGTATCAGCATTAAGCATGTGATTAAGATCTCTTAAGTCTAAAGTGCTATTTCAGACATATTCAAGTTTTCTGTGTTTATTTTAAATTTCTGTCCTTATTTTTTGAGGAAAATAAAGAATGGTAAAAATTAAAATTTGGTATATATTCAAGAAAACACAAGGGTAAGATGCAGTTAATGTGCTCAAGAAACTGACATTTAGTTGCAGAGGGAGAGACACATAAATAATTTACTGTAGAGTAAAATGTGCATCTGTAGAAGCAGAATGGACGTGATTACTTCTGATGGGGTCAGTGTAGTCTTTTTCTAGAGGAAATGACACTTGAGTGAGCTACTAAGAGGATGAATTAGAAATGATCAGGCAGATGAGGGAATAAAAGCATTTTAGAAAAGGAGAATTACATTGTAAAATATGGAGGTAGAAAAATGGCATGCCTTTTTCTGGGATTTGGAAGGAATTTGGTATTCTTGGAGCTTAAAGTGGTAGGGAAGGAGTGATTGGAGAGATGGTCAGTGATCAACTCATAGAGGGTCGAATCTCTTATGCTGAGACAGTGATGAACAACTGGAGGATTCTAATTGGGTACATAATGTATTAGAAACTGTGCTTTAGAAATATTATGCAATAAATGTCAGCAAAGCTAGATAGTAGGGGGATTGAATTAGTAATAACTCTCTTAGGGTACAAATAAAAACTTCTGGTGAGAACCAAGGGATAGATCGTAGAAGCCAAGGCAAGAATGTCTCAGAATGGAATTAGAAAGCTATCAGGTACCCGAGAAGCTACTCTTTCTCCTCAACTCTTTTCTCTCCTTCTCTCTGTATCTTCTTTATTCTTCTTTCTCTCCTTACCAACTTTCTCTGCTATTCAGTTTATGTGTTAAAAGATGGCTTTGACACAGTTTTTCTGTCTCCTTTGTTAAAAAAAACCAGGCTAGACTAATTGCTTGGTCCCAGTTTTAAATGCCGAGGAGAAAGATTCTGGCCATGGTTAAGTGCAGCAAAAATCCGTAGGCCAATCAGTTGAGGTCGGGGCACAAACATGACTGCCAGGGCTGTCCCACTGTGAAACATAGATCAGAGCCAGGTATTTCCAGGGAAGAGGAATTATTGTTAGCTGAGACATTGTAAATACTTTCTATAATAAAGTGAAAGGGTGTGGCAAGGTAAGGAAGTGGGAAGAGCCAAAAGTACTTCCAGATTTCTGTCTTGGATGCTGGTGCTGTGATCTGAATTCATATTTAGGAGTGTTGATTTTGAAGTATCTGTGGAACATTTACATGGTATTTAATAGGCAGTTATTTGTGGCCTTGGAGCTTGAGGAGAGATTAGGGTTTGATGTATTGATTTGAGATCATTAGTAATTAAAACATGGAAATGGATGAAATGACCTAGGGAGATGATATTATAGAATGAGGAGAGAAAAGAACCACAGATAGAATGAGAGAGAGGACCAGCCTCCATTGGCAGGAGAGAAAGAAAGGTTTGTAAAGCATACAGAGAGAAGACCCAGGACAGCCAAAATATCATAAAAACCAAAAGAAGAGCTTTAAAAGTAAGTAGACTAAGTATCTTAGTCAACAATGTCATGTACAGAAAAATAAGATACACATTGAAAAACGGCCTTTGTAGTTAGCAGTTAGGAGGCCGTTGACTGTTACTGAGAGCAGTGTCAGTGGAATAGTGAGAGTAGAGCTGGGTACGGTGAGTTACTTACTGGGTGGGAAGTGAAGAAATGAAGACAAGTATAGGCTACTCGAGCAGTATGGATTAAAGGGGAAGGAGAGATTTAAGAATGTTTATAGGTTTAGGGGTAAGATCTTAAAAGCAAAAGAGAAGTTGGAAAAAACGGAGTTAATTGGTGGAGTAGGATTCACATACAAGCAGGTGGGGAAAAAAGGAATTAAGAGTCTAGGAAGGACAAATGGATAAACAAATTGTGGTATATATATACAATGAATATTATTTACCCATATAAAGGAATAATAGATGCTACAACTAGGATGAACCCTGAAAACATTATGCTAAGTGAAAGAAGCCAAACAAAAGGTCACATATTGTGTGATTCCTTTTATATGATAGGTCCAAAATAGGCAAATCCATAGAGTAAGAAGGCATATTGGTAGTTACCAGAGCATCAGGGAGTGGAGAGAATGGGGAGTGATTACCTCACGGGAATGGGTATTTCCCTGGGGCAGTGAAAAAGTGTTAAAACTAGGGAGGTGGTGATTGCATAACATTGTGAATACCCTGAATGCCACTGAATTGTACACTTTAAAATGGTTAAATGTATGTTACACGAATTTCCCTCATTAATTAAAAAGAAAGAATCTAGCTAGAGCAATTGATTTTTGAGTAGGAAGGAAGATACCTGAAAGACCAGAGGCACACATAAGTGTACATAGTTAACTTTTCAAGTGAGGTGGTAGGCTAAAAAGTAGTTTAATCTTCATGGCTTCCGGTTTCTCAGGGAAGTTGGAAATGTGGTGGTCTGTTGAGAATAAGGAACGGGGCAGGTAAGAATTAGGTGAGTTTAAAGAAAGTAGCCAAATTTTAAGATTGAGAGAGAAATCTTATGTAGAACAAGTTAAAAAAATTGACATTAATGTTGAAGGCACAACTGGGATTCTTCCACAAAGCAAAGAGCCTTCAATATCATATCCATTTGTTGTTGTGAACTTCCAAGCCTATTCTCCATTGACTGCATTGTACTCATGGATTCACGCAGTCCTGATTTACCAGCTATTAGTACCTGTTCCTCCTGATGAAATCCACTTGTCACTCATCTGCCTCCTTTCATTTACAGAGGTTGTTATACAGATTTCAAGAAACCTTTACTTCAAGCACCTACAAAGCTGCCTTCTTTCAGTTCTTTAAATATTTTGCTTAATTAATATTCCTTCCTTTCTTAAGTTCTTTGTTATCTAGTCTTCTTTACTTACTTAGTTGTTGATATTTTTTGTCATGCTGTCACTGAAAATAGTCTCTAGTTTATTGGAATAACTGTGTTATTGAGTTTCCCTGGCTTTGTGTCTAGTTTCTTTCTTTTTTTTTTTTAATTTCTCTTTAAGAGATATGAGCTTATGCATCTAGTTTCTAAGGCTATTCCAAAGGCTCCATACCTAGAGAAGATGGTGTAAAAAGCAGGTGATTAAGAATGTTAATGACAAATGTCATTAAAGACAGGCTTTTCTTTTGGTTCCTGCTGCCCACCCCCTTTAAAAAAAATAACAGCTTTATTGAGAGATTAATTAATTCTCAAACCATAAAATTCACCCTTTTAAAGTGTATTGCCTTTGCTTATTTAAATTATTTCCCTAAGGCTCTGAGGCTAAACCCAATTAAAATGGTGGGATAATTTTGAAAAGAAAGAATAAGTTAACCCTTTAGATTGTTTATTTCAAGATCACTCCAAGGAGCATAGCTTCTTTCTGACATTTTAAATAATTATGTTCTCTAGAAATGCGCCTTCCTACTTCCCTAGTTTGCTTTTATACTTTCTAGATTTTTTTAAGCTGAAAAATTTAAATGAAAGGGGAGAGAAAACTTAGTTCGTTTTCCTTAATCTTTGTGTATGATGATTTTATTTTAGTTACGAGAGTCTGTTCTCATGAAGAATTGAATTATAGAAAAGCCTAATGATTATAGAAGTACAGAATTCTGTCCATATTTAAGTGAGTTGTGTTCCCTCTCTTCATAAGTAAATGGTAATGACCATTTGAGTTAAGGGAGCCATTATAATTTAAAACAAGAATATTGGGTGTCTCTTTTAGGTTCCAATACATATGAAGAGGCAGCTGCTTATATCCAGTGCCAGTTTGAAGATCTGAACAGAAGAAAAGATACCAAGGAGATCTACACTCACTTCACTTGTGCCACAGACACCAAAAATGTGCAGTTTGTTTTTGATGCTGTTACAGATGTCATCATTAAAAACAACTTAAAGGAATGTGGACTTTATTAAAGAGCGTGGATGTGAGTGAAAGGTAAAACTTCAGACAATTTAGTTATAATGCTATAGTGATGTCTCTTAGCTTTGTAAACTTTTTCTAATTAATAATGTTCTTCTTTTCTAGTTACTGCAGTGTGGAGTGTTGAGACCAGACATCTTTTGCTGTCTCATGGGGCAGCTGAAAGCATGAACGGGACCAGGGAATGGCAGCAGCATGCAGAATCTTAGCAGTCTTTAGCACAATCTTCTGTATTAGGGAACTTTTAATTGACGCCAGATGCTAAAGTCAGACATTGGAATTGGAACAACTATAAAATATGATTTGATCATCAAGATATCACGTGGATTTCATAATCTCAAATATTTAGGGCAGATGTGAAGTTGAGGTGCTGCATTCCAGAACTTCAATATGTAGCTTACTTTTTTTCCCCCTTCTTAACAAACCGCCAGGAGTCATTTTAAAATTTTTTTTCATCAAGAGAATAACTTTACTAAATTTTATTTGTTTGCAAAAGAATCTTTATTAAAACACAAACAATCTTAACTATGCATATGATATGACAAGATCATCTTGAAAATATTCCTCTTAGTAGGAACTCTTTGTTTTTAACTCTTGGTATAGTCAGAATATATTGCCATAATTACTTAAAATTCTTTCCAGTTATTGGGATTATAAATATAGCTTTTTTGGATGAAATTTATGTTACTATACTGCTCAAAGTACCTTATGGTTTCTAAAAGGTAATTACATCAGAGAGTTCTGCAATAAGATTCTAGCTCTCTCTTTTCTTGAAGCTTATGGTTGAAGGTTAACCTTGTTTATGCTGATTACCAAATTATTAGATAAATGCTGATGTGGTATGATAAAGTCAGCTTCTTGGATACAGACACACCCATGGCAGCTGCCGATCAGAAATGCATATTGCAAAATTCCAAAAAGAACCAGTGACTTTGCTGCTACATATTTACTAAATTGACCACTTTGATTCTTGCTTATTTGTCTCAGTCGATACGGAATTTGTACAAGGTGCACCTTGTTTTCCATCTTCATGGCCTTTTCTGTTGGGAGACGTCTAAAGTGTATTAACAGTGCATGCTTTTACTTTGTAAATGTGGTGCCAAATCCCTGTTTGCCAT
>CAUYRT010006959.1:0-14469 GCA_963574885.1 Lepilemur ruficaudatus
CCTAGCACTCTGGGAGGCCGAGGCGGGCGGATTGCTCAAGATCAGGAGTTCAAAACCAGCCTGAGCAAGAGCGAGACCTCGTCTCTACTATAAATAGAAAGAAATTAATTGGACAACTAAAAATATATAGAAAAAATTAGCTGGGCATGGTGGCGCATACCTGTAGTTCCAGCTACTCGGGAGGCTGAGGCAGTAGAATCACTTGAGCCCAGGAGTTTGAGGTTGCTGTGAGCTAGGCTGATGCCACGGCACTCACTCTAGCCCGGGCAGCAGAGTGAGACTCTGTCTCAAAAAAAAGAAAAAAAGAGTAAACACATAAATGCAAAAACTCACAGGTCTAAATATGAAAGAACCATTCTCCTTTGCAACAGACACAAATTTCTTAACTGATTTGAGTTTGCAAATAGACAAACAAAAAAAGCCTAAACAAATCAGATTATCTGTTTCTCATCCAATAAAGAATAACTCTCCACCATCCAGCCAACAAAGATCACCAAATGGTCAAACAAACAAACAAACAAACAAAAAACCAGATTCCCAATCACACTGCCACCAGGGAGAAATAACTTTGTTATCGTGTGCAACACAAAAATCAGTAGAGAGAAGAAAATAAAACCTACAGAAATGAAATTGCAAAGTTAAAGTTCTATTGCTGCTTGAGATTCACTCTGACAGTCAAGAAGATAAACTTGGGCTTAAACAGGGTATAAGGTGCATTTCTCTGGTAACAGTTTACTTGTTTCCATTAGGTGGTTCAATTTCTGTATCGCTGTGCATCCCTCCAAAGCTGTCAAAGTATAATTTAAAACCAAGGAAAATCATAGTACTCAGGCAAATATAAAATGAACAAATGTCAAAGATTTTATTTAACTCATTAATTAATGAGCCAGCCATTAAGATGTCATGACTGAGTCAAACATCATTTTAAAATATAGAGTATTGATAGGAAGATAAAATTGTTGGATTAGATACAAACTAGATAATGTCCAACAGGGCCATAAAACTTTGAGGCTATTTGTCTACCAGACAGAAATTATTTGCATCTAGACTAGACAAAAATCTGTATGTTAACATGCAGCTTCACTAAATCTGGTACTTTAAATAAATAGTAACAATGATTTGAATAAGTTATTAATCTAGGTCCCCTAGTCTAGAGGGTCAGCAAATATAGCCTGTGGGCCAATCTGGCTGCTCTTATTTGTTTACATATGGTTGGTTCATGCTACAACAGCAGAGTTGAGTACTTGTGATAGAGACCATATAGCCCACAAAGCCAAAAATATTTATTATCTGGACCTTTATAGAAAAAGTTTGGTCACTGTTGCCCTAGATAATCTTTGAGTTACCTTGACCTTCTTATGGCATTGAAAATATGGACCCATCCCCCAAATCTTTTTGCATTATTTCTGAGTTTCAGGTAATTTTTCTAATACTGCTCTGATTCTGCCTTGGTGGAAATGCTTTCCCTCTTTTGGGTTCATGTATTTGTTTGTAACTCTCTTATGTAAGATTATATCAGGGTACTATGATCTTTTTCTTACTGAATTTAAGTTTATTGAGAGCATCTTGTTCATCTTTGTATCTGCTATAGCACTTAGCACAGTGCCTTGCAAATACTAGATATTCAATAAATCTTTGTTGAAATGAATTGAATCAAAACTAAAACACGGAATGTGAAGGCTCAGGGAAACCTGGAGGTTGGAATTGCTTAGGGAGGAAGGCAGGGATAGGTGGGAGCAAGATAAATGTATTACTATGTAAAATTATATAAATGCAAAATATAAAATCTTCCGCTAAATTTATTATCCTCAAGGACCCAAACACTTATAATGTGCCATAGTTTCTCCATCTCTGTGATGTGAATATTATTAGTCAGTTACCTAACAATTTGGAATGTATCTTAGTTCATTTGTGTTGCTATAAAGAATACCTGAGACTGGTTAATTTATAAGGAAAAGATGTTTATTTGGCTCACGGTTCTTCAGGCTATACAAGAAGTATGGTGCCAATATCTGCTTCTGGTGAGGTCCTCAGGTTGCTTGCATTCATGGAGGAAGGTGAAGGGGAACCAGCATGTGCAGAGACCACACATGGTGAAAGAGGAAGCAAGAAAGAGAGGGGAGAGAGAGATCAGGGTCTTTTTAACAACCAGCTCTCTTGGGAATTAATAGAGCAAGAACACACTCATTACTGTGAAGATGGCATGAAGCCACTCATGAGAGTTCTGCCCTGATGACCCAAACACCTTGCATTAGGCCTCCACCTTCAACTTTGAGGATGAAATTTCAACATGAAGTTTAGAGGGTCAAATATCCAAATTATGCAGAATGTCACTAAACTCAGAATAAATAACTTGCATTTTATTAGCACTTCTTCTTGCTGAAAATTAACACATTTGGTCAATAAAATTTTATCTGGTACTGACAATGGCAAATTGTTGAAAACCATGTTTATGTAATAATATATTCCAATTTTTTTTTTTTGAGACACAGTCTCACTCTGTTGCCCTGGCTAGAGTGCCATGGCGTCAGCCTAGCTCACAGCAACCTCAAACTCCTGGGCTCAAGTGATCCTCCTGCCTCAACCTCCTGAGTAGCTGGGACTACAGGCATGCATCACCATGCTCAGCTAATTTTTTCTATATATATTTTTAGTTGTCCAATTAATTTCTTTCTATTTTTAATAGAGACAGGGTCTCGCTCTTGCTCAGGCTGGTCTCAAACTCCTGAGCTCAAATGATCCACCCGCCTCAGCCTCCCAGAGTGCCAGGATTACAGGCGTGAGGTACCACAAATATATTCCAATTTTTAAAAAAATTTTGGAACATAATGTGACAAAGGAATTTTTTTGTTATTTTCATATGTAGCCTGTGGTCTAGAAGATACACAGTTGACTCTTGAAAAATGTAGGGGTTGTGGCCCTGAACCCCTGTGCAGTTGAAAATGTGTGTATAACTTTTGATTCCCCCCAAATTTAACTACTAATAGCCTACTCTTGACTGGAAGCCTTACTGATAACATAAACAGTAAATTAACACATATTTTGTATGTTACATGTATTATATACTGTATTCTTGTAATAAAGTAAGCTAGGGAAAATATTGTTAATAAAATGATAGCTGGAGCAACTAAAAATGGAAAGAAATTAATGGGCCACCTAAATATATATAGAAAAAATTAGCCGGGCATGATAGCACATGCCTGTAGTCCCAGCTACTCGGGAGGCTGAGGCAGGAGGATTGCTTGAGCCCAGGAGTTTGAGGTTGCTGTGAGCTAGGCTGATGCCATGGCATTCTAGCCTGGACAATAGAGTGAGACTTTGTCTCAAAACAAAAAAAAAAAAAAAAAGAAAATCATAGGGAAGAGAAAATATATTTACCATTCATTAGGTGGAAAGGGGTCATCATAGAGGTCTTCATCCTCATTGTCTTCATATGAATAGGCTGAAAAGGAGGAGGAAGAGAAGGGATTGGTTTTATTGTCTCAGGGGAGGCAGAGGCAGAAGGGGTGGAGGAGGTGAAAGGGGACACAGGAGTGGCAAGCACATTCAGTGTAACTTTTTTTATTTTTTTTGAGACAGAGTCTCACTCTGTTGCCTTGGCTAGAGTGCCATGGCGTCAGCCTAGCTCACAGCAACCTCAAACTCCTGGGCTCAAGCAATCCTTCTGCCTCAGCCTCCGGAGTAGCTGGGACTACAGGCATGTGCCACCATGCCTGGCTAATTTTTTCTATATATTTTTTTTAGTTGGCCAATTAATTTCTGTCTATTTTTAGTAGAGATGGGCTCTCGCTCTGGCTCAGGCTGGTTTTGAACTCCTGACCTTGAGTGATCCACCCGCCTCGGCCTCCCAGAGTGCTAGGATTACAGGCGTGAGCTACCGCTCCTGGCCAACATTCAGTGTAACTTTTATTGAACAATATCTGTGTATAAGTAGGCCCGAAAAGTTCAACTCCATGTTGCTCAAGGGTCAACTGTACTTTGGATGATGATATTTTGGGTTTTCCAGAACATTGGGTGGTTTAGGAAGACAAGTAGACTGAATGTTACCTTGACTCCCCTAAAAGTTCCATGTCACCATACAAATTATACTTAGTAAATATCATCTGAATTAAATTGAAATATGATTTTATCCTATCATGGAGGGTTATGAGATGGATAAGCAGCAAATGCTTTTATTTTTATCTTATAAATGAGAAATTCAAGCATAGTCTTATTGCCATTAGGCTTTGACCCTGGCTCATCTGACATTGAGCCAAATATTTCTGTAAAGAAACACTAAAAATAGGATACATACTATTTCAGCTAGAGATGTGTGTAAAATGTATGAGTTTTCCTAAAAGGAAGTAATTTTAAGCACACTTGAAATATTCTACTGCCTCTCCAAGTTTACCTAAGCCTGTATTTTTCTGTGAAGGGTTTTTAAATTTTTTTTCTGAAGGATTGTTCAGTTAATGTCAGATACTGGCTCTTTTTTTAAAAAAAGTAATTAAAATGGGCCAGTCATTTCAGATACTAAGTGAGAATGTGATTAGTTGATTTCACAGTTAACAATTTAACTTCAATAAAAAGCAGCTCATAGTTCTCTCCATGGGCTTGTCTGAAACAAATGAATACCAATTAGAGTACAATCTTTCCACTGGGGTTTAGACCATAATTTTTCTAATTATAGTATAAATCCTTGAATGGAAAAAATCCTTCATCTTTAACGAAGTACTTCCCAACAGAAATCTTATATCTTGTAGAACACCAATTATTATACATTTCTCAATATCTTTGCCAAAGGAAACATGCATCAGTTCGTGTAATTAAAATGATGGAGGTTAAGGGAAAGGTAAACTACATTGCAAGCAAGTAAAAGCATTGAGTTTATGATATAACTTATTTGACTTTATACTTCATTTTGCTTTAATAAATTTGGAGTGTTTTTATATCTGTTTTCTGGAATTGGGTAAAATTAAATGAACTTTCTTTATTTCATAAAAAATAATGCACTCTTATTCCCTCTAATGTAGTTTGCTGTCTGCATGAAATGAATTTATTGCTAATGATATAATTTGAGTAGCAACATAATCAATAGTCCATAGAATATTGGCAGACTTATATGTTATAATCTAACCAGACATTAATAAGGCCGTTTCATTCATACTGATGACAACAGCTTAATTATTTGTGTGGTGATCTGTAAATATTTGTTGGCTGAAATGATCTTCATGCCATAATCCATTCATCTCATTCACTTAAGCATGGATTATGGATCCTTCATTAAAAATGAAAGTGTATTATATTTATTTTATGAAATCTATTTTGAATAAATACAAATTGTATTACAAATACAAATTTGCATTTTGACTATCATAAATATAAATAACATTTGTGTCAATTATTACATAAACAATGGTAAAAACTCCAAAAATGGTAATTATCATATATCTCTGCTTTTGTTAGCATTAAGTCAATGTTTGACATATGACCATCACAAATAGCTGTTAATTTCACTTACACATGTCACTGTACTGAGTATCATTCAAAGGCAGTACGACAAAATGGTTCGTGCCTCTGGATGTTCATAAGCTATGAAAATCACCATTGATGCAGACCTGAATGGTTCTTTACATTAAATGTTCTCATCACATCTCAGAATTAGAAGAGAGGTTATCTAGTCCAATTTCCCCACTCACTGCAGAAATCTCACTTGTAATTTGACTGGTAAGCAGTGTCACATAGAAGAAAATGTGTTTTGGGGTCAGAGCTGAATTCAAATTCTAGCTTTATATTCATCAGTTTTGTTACTTAACATTACTTAACATAGCTCTTTATCTCCTATTCTGTAGAATAAAAATGTTTATCTTTACATTGGGGCAATATTTGTTGAAGCAGTCATTATATGGTAGGCCCTTTTCTTTTACATAGTAAGCACTTACATTGTAGTCACCCTACCTAGTCTTTCATATTTAGGGTTTCGTAAACTATATGTGTTTTTTCTTTTTTTTTGAGACAGTCTTGCTCTGTCACCTGGGCTAGAGTGTCGTGGCATCATCATAGCTCACAGCAACCTCAAACTCCTGGGTTCAAGTATTCCTCCTGCCTCAGCCTCCCAAGTAGCTGGGACTACAGGCGCATACCACCTCGCTGGGCTAATTTTTTTATTTTTAGTAGAGATGGGGTCTCGCTCTTGCTCAGGCTGGTCTCGAACTCCTGACCTCAAGCGATCCTCCCACCTCAGCCTCCCAGAGTGCTAGGATTACAGGCATGAGCCACCACGCCCAGTCGTAAACTATATGTGTTAATTGTCTATCATAATCTGAAATACTTCGTTTGCCAAGAACGGATCAAAAGGACAGTGGCTCAAAGATGTAAAAGCTAAAGTTTGTCTTTAGCTCAGTCATCTTCCCCTTTCTGCAAACAGCAAACAGGTGAGAGAGGAAAAAAATAATTTTGATAGCAGTGGTCTGTAGACTTTCATTGCAGGCCCCTAACTTTTAGCATATCACCTTAAATTGAGTCATAATCAATATACATTTATTATTGTACTATTTATTCATTGTAAAACATATTCAAAAATTAGATGTTGTAAAACAAGATAAAAAATAAATCTAAATACCAGGAACTGCTATCCAGAATGTACAAAGAACTCTTAAATCTCAACATTAAAAAGACAAATACTCCAATTTAAAAATGGGCTAAGAAATAGATTTTTGACAAAGGTGCTAAGAATACATAATGGAGAAAAGATAGTCTCTTTAAAAAATGATGCTGTGAAACCTGAATATCGACATGCAGAAGAATGAAAATAGACCCTTCTCTCATGCATTGTACAAAAATCAACTCAAAATGTATTAAAGACTTAAATGTAAGACCCAAAATTATGAAATTACTGAAAGAAAACATAGGAGAGAAGCGCCATGACATGAGTCTGGGCAATGATTTTTTTGGATATGAACCCAAAGCACAGGCAACAAAAGCAGAAATAGGCAAATGAGATTACATGAAACTAAAATATTTCTGCACAGCAAATAAAACAATCAATAAAGTGAAGAAGTAACCTATAGAATGAGAGAAAATATTTGCAAACTATACATCTGATAAGGGGTTAATATCCAAAATATATTAGAAACTCAACTCAATAGCAATATACATATATGTGTATGTACATATATATATATATATATATAACCTGATTTTAAAAATGGGGAAAGAACCTGAATAGACATTTCTCAAAAGAACACATAGGAATGGACAACGGGGATATGAAAAAATGCTTAACATCACTAATCATCAGGGAAATGCGAAGTAAAGCCACAGTGAGATATCACCTCATTTGTTAGAATAGTTATTATCAAAAAGACAAAAGATAACTATTGGTGAGGATGTGGAGAAAAGAAAACTCTTGCACACTGTTGGTGGGCATGTAAATTAGTACAGTTGTTATGAAAAACAGTACGGAGATTCCTCAAAAAATCAAAAATAGAACTACAATATGATCCAGCTATTTCACTTCTGGGTATATAGACAAAGGAATTGAGAACAGGATCATGGAGAGATAAAACTCACTCCCATGTTTATTGCAGCATTGTTCACAGTAGCCAAGATGTAGAATCAACCTATGTGCTCATCAGTAGACAAGTGGATAAAGAAAATGTGGCATACATACATGATGGAATACTGTTCAGCCGTAAAAAAGAGGGAAATCTTGTCCTTTGCAGCAACATGGATGAACCTGAAAGACATTATGCTATGTGAAATAAGCCAGACACAGAAATACAAGCATAGCATGATCTTGCTCATATGAAGAAGCTAAAACAGTTGATTGCATGGAACTGGAGAGGAGAATGTTAGTTATCAGGGCCTGGAGCAGTTGCAGGGGGAGAGTTGGAGTGATGTTGGTCAAAGAATACAAATTTCAGTTAGATAGGAGAAACTAGTGCAAGAGATCTCTTGTATAACATGGTGACTATAGTTAATAACAATATATTGTATTCTTAAAAGATGCTAAGAGAGTGCATGGTAAGTGTTCTCACCACAAAAATGATAACTATGTAAGGTAATGCATATGTTAATTAGCTAGATTTAGTTATTCCACAATGTATGTATACTTCAAAACATCATTTTGTACATGATAAATACATAAAAGTTTATGTGTCAAATTAAAAAATAAAATAGCAAATAATAATATAGAATTTTTAAAACATAGGCAAGGGATTTTAATAGTCATTTCTTCAAAAAAGACATACAATTGGCTAATAAATACATGAAAAGTTTCTCAACATCATTAGTCATCAGAGAAATGTCAATGAAAACCACAATGTGATACCACTGCACACTTACTAGGTGTCTATAATCAAATAAATGGAAAATAAGTATTGGTGAGAATGTGGAGAAATTTAAACTTTCATGCATTGTTGGTAGAAGTGTCAAGTTGTGCTAGGCGTGGTGGCATGTGCCATGTGCCTGTAATCCCAACTACTTGGGAAACTGAGGTGGGAGGATCGCTTGAGCTCAGGAGTTTGAGTCTAGCCTGGGCAGTATAGTGAGACTTCATTTCTAAAAAAGAAAAGAAAGAAATAAGGTCAGTGGAGCCTAGAATTTGCATCTTAAAAAAAAAGGAAAAAGAAGAAATGTAAAGTGGTGTAGCTGCTATAAAAAACACTTGGGCAAGTCCTCAAATGGTTAAACACAGCGTTACCATATGATCCAGAAATTTTACTCCTAAGGTATACAGTTGACCCTTGAACAACATGGGTTTGAACTGTTCAGTTACACTCAGATGTGGATTTTTTTCAGTAGAAGTTATATCAAGTGTGCCTGCCTCTCCTGCTTCTCTTTCTGCCTCTTTCATCTCTACCACCCCTGAGACGACAAAACCAACTCCTCTTTCTTCTTCTCAGCCTACTCATGTGAAGATGATAAGCATGAAAACCTTTAGGATGATTCACTTCCACTTAATTAAGAGTAAATATAATTTCACTTCCTTATGATTTTCTTAATAGCATTCTTTTCTCTAGCTTACTTTATTGTAAGAATATAGTATATAATACATATAACATACAAAATATGTGTTCATCAACTGTTATTGATAAGACTTCTGATCAACAATAGGCTATTAGTAGTTAAGTTTTCCAGGAGTCAAAAGTTATATACAGATTTTTGACTCTGTGAGGGGTCAGCGCTCCTAACTCCTGCATTGGTTAAGGTTCAACTGTATGCCTAAAAAAATGAAAACATATGTCCAAACAAAGACTTCTTATCAAATGCTCTTACTCATACCACTCAAAATTTAGAAATACCCCCAATGTTCCTCAGCCAATGAATGGATAAAAAAATATGGTATATCCATATAATGAAATTTTTCCTGCATTAAAAACAATGAAATACTGATATAAACTACAACATGTATGAACTTTGAAAATTGTATGCTAAGTGAAAGAGTCCATCATAAAAACTAATTATATGACTTTGCTTTTATGAAATGTCTGGAATAGGAAAAAACAGAGAGAGAGTGGATTAGTGGTTGCCTGGAGATTCGGTAAAGAAGGAAGGGGGGTGACTGCTGATGGAAATGGGGTATCTTTGTGAAGTAATGAAAATATTCTAAAATTAGATTATGGTGATGGTTGCACAAATCTGATTATAGTAAAAATCATTCACTGTAACACTTGAAACCAGTGAATTTTATATGTAAATTACATCCCAATAAAGCTGTTTTAAGAAATGAAATAAAAACAAAATAATTTTTAAAAATATTAATAGCAGTTTATCTGTTTATTTTTTTCCCTCATGTTCCATGATCTTGTTTACATCCTAAGAACAAGGGTGTTTCCACTTTGGAAATCTCTAGTCTAAAGGTCCTTCTCAGTGAACCTGAAAATAGCCTATGTTGGTTGCTAAAATTTCAGGTAGGAAAAATGTCACCCCTCTTTTTAATGATGGAGAGCTAAATAGTTAAATATTGGAGAAGGCAAAACAGCAACTTAATAATGCTGAATTGGACCTCAGTTGACCTTTATTTTATTTCCCTGTTGGGTTTATTTTCCCAAATAGGGATTTCCTTAACCAAGGTTATCATCTTAACCAATTCTATTTTGGTCAAACATATTGAATGTGATCTAAAGGATGGTAAATCCATGATCAAACTTTTGCTCATGATTTTTCTAGTGGTTACTCCAAATATTCAGAGACTTTAAAATGACTCTAGCCCCCATACCAAGGGCACTCATATCATTTTTAGTAATTGTCATCAACATTAAATTTGCATAACTCAGGTCAACATAGTATTATATCATTCTTCTTAGTATATCTAAGTTACTAATTTTCCTTTGGCTCCATTCCAGATACAATGGTTTTACACTGAACTTTTCTCATTGCCACAAATTGTACTTTGCAAATTGCTGAATGAGTCTAGGCATATTTATGTAACATCGCTGAAAGTGAGGGTATATTTTGTAAACATCTACTTAAAGTTCTTATAAATCCTTGCAAAATGGAAAAGTACTTGACTGTATGAAAATTCTCTATAGTAATGATGCATTGTTTTGTGAACAACATAATTTGATTTGAGGAAAATATTGTGAAATTAATGAATTGCTTTGAATAGAGAACTTTGCCAATTTCACTTATGTAGAGAAATGATCATTATAAATATATGCATGTAAGACACCACACTTATTTTTACCATGTAATGTATTTTTATTTATAGTATATATATAAAAAATCTGAATTCAGCATTTTGTTACTGATTTGAGATAGGTTTTTGTGGCAGCTCAATTGAAGAACGGGAACTGAAAGGAGTCAGACTCTCTCTGTCTCTCTCTTTCTCTCTCTAGTAATTTCACATTTATATATGCTTTACAGAGCTGTGCAAAATACCCGAGTCCTGAAACCTCATTTAATCTGGTAACAAACTTTAAGTGATACAAAGAAATAATGAATACAATTGAAATACTCTGTGTATTGGGCTTTGCTAAGAAAAACTTAGAAATACTAATATTCGCGGGGGCCAGGAGTGGTGGCTCACACCTGTAATCCCAGCACTTTGGGAGGCAGAGATGGGAGGATCCCTTGAGTTCAGGAGTTAGAGACCAACCTGGACAACATAGCGAGACTCCATCTCTGCAAAAATTTTTAAAAATTAGCCAGGCATGGTGGTATGCACCTGTAGTCCCAGCTACTCAGGAGACTAAAGCAGGAGATCACTTGATCCCAGGAGTTCAAGGTTGCAGTGAGCTGGGATCGCACCACTGCACTCCAGCCTGGGAGACAGAGAGTGACCCCATCTCTATTTAACAAAATTCATTAGCAGGTTCTTATCAAATGAATCCTCTCAGCATTAGCTATTAGCTATAGAGATATCCATGGTGCTCTCTAATACTTTGACTTTGCAGAAAATAAAATCCAAGTAGAGAGCTTGGATATCCTTTCACAAAGGCTTTTAGAGGCAACAACATAGTCTATGTAAAAATCTGGAAATACTTCATAAAAGGACACTAGATTTTTACCCATAAGGAAGACAACTACTGTGCAGGAGAATTAAACATGACCATCTGTATCCTGACCAAAATTTAGGTACCTGGTCCTTTATTAGCTTGTTTCTTTTTAGTTTGTGGTCTTTCAAGAGATACAAGACTCAACTTTATCTCCTTGACCCACCAGGTCATACCCTAATTTCAATTGGTGTAGATACATTGAGATACTGGTATACTATATATGTACACCACTGGCATTTTGATCCTAAACAAATTCCTTAGAGTTGTTTAGATGCATGTAATAGATTTTAATTTGTTATTATTTACAACTATGCATTGAAATAGACTGTCTTTCCACACGGCAAAAAGTTGATCTTGCTAGAGTGAAGAAAAGCTAATTGATTGAAATATACCTTTAATCCTTAAAATTTTCAATCTCAGGTCAGAGATCCATTTTGTACAATATCCCTTCGAATAGTTGCTAATTTCTCCCACTTAAGCTTTTTTAGAAATAGGGACAACATAATTTATTGAGGATCTGCTAAGTATTGGGCATTCTCGCTTATATATTATATTTAATGCTAATAAAAGTGTGAGGAAGACTTTGTTATCATTATTATATAAATGAAAAAAAATGTCTCAAAGATGTTAAATTTATTACCTAAGGCAGCACAGGAAAAATAAAGATAGGCATAAACATAACTCTTCTGAATTATTTTTATTTTTTTTGTATACTAGGGAGTGAGATTAAATTGCTGCCCAGTAGATAACTTTGCCTGTGCAATAAGGGATGCTAGGGAAAGGGGGTGAAATAACATAAGAATTTTTCTATCCTGAGACAGAAAATAACCAACTAACTAAATGAACATATGCAATGAGGATAGGGTTATCTAATAGGGGAACAAGAAACTAGAAGGAATAAAGCAGGGCTTTCACATTGATAAGTAAATGGGATGAAAGTCACAGCAGTGTTTGAAAGTGTTAGAGCAAAGATTCAAACTCAAGCCCATCCTCTTTGCTTTTAAGCTTATGCATACCTTTGTTCATATTGTTTCTTATTTCTGGAATATTATTTCCCTCCAACATTTCCTGCAGTTTTTTTTTGCAAATCTATCAAGTGCCAGTTTCAGTGAAACCCCTCAATGAAGCATCCTGTGATCTACTTCCTTTTCAAGGAAGATTCAATAGATGCAGATGGAATCTTTCTTTCAGCTATGGGATATGATATAGAAAGGCATCAGCACTGGGGTACAAGAGAATGTTGGGGCACTGTAATGGGATTGGAGTTGCTTCAGACATCTTTTTTAGCCAGCTCTCTTGATTAGCTTTCTGAGATGCCAGCATCATGGTCCAGAATCCTTGCATTGCAGCCAGTCTCAGAGGCAGGGCCATGAGAGGATGGGGCAAATGTTATCTGCGCAGTTAACTATCAGGAACCAGTGCAGTGGTTTCTCATCTCTTACTTTTACTGAATGTAGATGTTTCTCCACTTCTTATGGAAAGAAAAGGAATCACAAGTTGTTGTTGATCTGCATAATTCAGCCTCATGCTTGGATGCTGGTAATATCTGTGCTGAAATACACTCGAATTCCCAAATACTAGTCTTATTAAAGATACTTATCTGAAAGAAGAAATGAGAAGGTAAGTAAAGGAAGTGTGTCAAATATTCAACCAAATGCTCCTTTATGGCTTCTACATGAAAGGGTTAGTCCTGCACTGTCCACTATGGTAGCCACCAGATAAATGTGGCTATTGAGTGCATAAAATGTGACTATTAATACTGTGAATTGAGATGTGCTAAAAGTATAAAATGCACATTGGATTTCAAAGATTTGGTATGAAAAAAAGAAGGTTACTACTGGTTCAAAAGAGAATTCAAAGAACAGACATTTATATAGGCAATCAAATGAATTTCCTAATAGATGCAAAACTAATCGCTACCCACAAGGAAATAAAGCATAATGTTTGGAATCATATCTTCTTCAACCAATTGTATCCCCAACCAGAAAAAAGTTCATTTGCATCTCTATGGATGAAAATAATGTGCATAATTATCAGTTTTTTAACAACACACAGAATTGTAAAATAGCCCAAAGAGAGTAAAAGCATAGATGTTAATAGAAGCAGATAATTTCTAAAGGTTTCCTGGACAACATCTAGCATTCCATTGAAAGGACAGTTAGCAATCTTTTGCTTATTTTTCAGTGTTTCTCAGTTTTTACAGATACCAGAAAAACTTTCGGCTCAAGTAATGCTAAGTTTATCAGACTGACTCTGTTTAGAGAGAACACCACCATGAGAGTCTTAGTACTATCTCAAAAAGGAGAAATTAGGAAAGGGTATTTATAGGGTATTTTGGGGTTTTAGAACCAGGAATGTGTGATTTCATGGTGTTTTTAAGGCAGGGACCTGATATAGATTAGATAGGTTTATAAGATAATAGCTTGGGCTTGGTGAACACAGCTAAAATGAGGATTTTGAAATGAATCTTAATGATCAAGCTATTTTAGTTAGCTTATCTTCCAACAGCAAGTATTTCCTGAAGTGAATAGCTAAATTTTTATGCCTGGCTTAAGGAAGAAAGCATGCCTGATGTCAGTGTTATTTAACAGAGAGATAGGAAATAATGTTGATTTCAGTTCTCACTAGTATTCGATATACAACATGCCTTGCCCAATGATTTATATACATCTTTGCTCTGTTTGCCCAACTCCTTTAGAGCAAAAATACCTGCTCTGACTTCCCTCCACCCCTGCTTTATTTTTTATTTTTTATTTTTTTTTTGGGACAGAGTCTCAGTCTGTTGCCGGACTAGAGTGAGTGCCGTGGCATCAGCTTAGCTCACAGCAACCTCAAACACCTGGGCTCAAGCAATCCTTCTGCCTCAGCCTCCCAAGTAGCTGGGACTACAGGCATGCGCCACCATGCCCGGCTCATTTTTTCTATGTATATCTTTAGTTGGCCAATTAATTTCTTTCTTTCTGTTTATAGTAGAGACGGGGTCTCACTC
>CAUYRT010006961.1:0-26168 GCA_963574885.1 Lepilemur ruficaudatus
TTAAGTTTATAAGTTACACTTTTCAATATAGAGTAAGTGTATGATGATAAATTTATCCTTTTGCCTACCTTTCTGTATCATTCAAATGCATCAATATTTTTCAAAGGTCTTAACCCATTGGGTTCAAGATGTTCAAGTGGAGCCAAAATTAGTCTCATTTAAATAATGTTCCTATAGAACATGCACATACAAACACACGCACATATTGATACTAGCTTATAATTTATGAATCTTCATGAAGAAGTCAGTTTTAGTCAACAGCTCTACAATATGTACCTCCTTTGTTGCAAGCACGGAGGATGATCACTGTGGAGGAACACAGAGAAGAATGGAGCCCATGTCCAGTGAGTCCACCTGAGGATAAAAATGTAATATGAAGAAGACCTAGAATGATGAGGCAACTGGAAACTATATAAAACCTGAAATGGGCCGGGCCCGGTGGCTCAAGCCTGTAATCTTAGCACTCTGGGAGGCCGAGGCAGGCGGATCACTCAAGGTCAGGAGTTCAAAACCAGCCTGAGCAAGAGTGAGACCCCGTCTCTACTAAAAATAGAAAGAAATTATTTGGACAACTAAAAATATATAGAAAAAATTAGCCGGGCATGGTGGCACTTGCCTGTAGTCCCAGCTACTTGGGAGGCTGAGGCAGAAGGATCACTTGAGCCCAGGAGTTTGAGGTTGCTGTGAGCTAGGCTGACGCCATGGCACTCTAGCCCGGGCAATAGAGTGAGACTGTCTCAAAAAAAAAAAAAAAAACCTGAAATGACTAAAGTTTCAGGGTATTAAGTGCAGAGACAGGGGAACATACACAACTACCATCAGACGATACAGTCATGTTTCCACCATAGGTAAAGTGAGTAAGATGGATGCAAGCTACAAGACAGTAAAGTGAAGGTAACCAAGGAGATTATTTGGATAGTTAGATATTTGCAAAGATGAAAGAGGTAGTGAGTTCCTTGTCACTGTCATGTTCATGTACGGGATGGACAGATACTTGGCGGGGATTGATGGAGAAAGCGCACACATTATACCAGGTTGATATTTGAAGTACTTGCTTGGCCTTCAGTGTCCCTCCAGCACCTGGGTTCTTATGATTTTGGGAGACAAAGTACCAAGAATTATTAAACTCTAAAGTTAACTGTGGCACTGGCTGTAAGAAGTAAATGAAAAAGAAGGTGAGAGGGTTTAAGTGGTTCTGGCTGAATAAGGGTGGCAAGCATTTGTAGGGGGCTTGAGAGGATAGGGGTGTAAACATATTCTGAGAAAATTTTCAGAGGAGGTTAAAAGTCATCAAACATACTCAGAGATCCCTTTGACTAAAACGAAGGGTCATGTAGAACGGTCCTGCATGGGCACAGTGAAGCACAGTGTGATACAAGGTGTGGGAGGAGAAGACATTTTTGTTAACTGAGAAATACTACACAAATGTTAAGTATTATTCAGTTTTGAATAAAGGACTTGAACTTGGCGGTGAAGTGTCAGGAAACCTGGTACCAGGCAATACCCAGGTCCATGGTCGGCCAAAATATGTGACCCAGCAAAAGGAGAGAGCTCCAGTTTCCCGGAAATAGGAGGCTGTGCATGCAGCTGGCCTCAAGGGACAGGACTCTGGCCACCTGGAGAGACTAGTAAGGCAACAGCTAAATCTCGAAAAAATGATGCATCCTTAACAAGTAACCAAGATGTGACCTCAGATTTGACACCATATACAAAACATCCCAAAGAACAAGTCAAAAGCCCAGTGAATAGAGCTAAAATATAAAATAAAATATAAGAGTACCAATAAAGAGACTGGCTTGTTTCTGAGTTCTTAAAATACTAATCTGAAGTTTCTTAAACTTTCATCCTAACTGGAAACATTGACCTCTAAGCCTGGGTTAAAGCTGAGTTAGAGACGGAAGTTAAAGGGGAAAGACAACATCAAAAATGCAGCTATATTTAAACTTGCATGCCCACTCTGATCAATTGCTGACGGCTTCCTGGAACATGATACCGAGGAGATGTTTCACTTCTCATCGTGAAACAATGCCACAGTCAAGTGATTGTGCCTGCCATGGGCGTGGGACAGAGATCAACAGGCATCCCATGTTCATCATTTCTGCACAAGACCCCTCCAAATTAGAATAAGGCTCTGGAATGCATTAGTCAGAGTGTGGCAGACCTTGATCACCAGACTGAAAGATCATAGCTTGTATGAGAGCTAAGGGAAACCACTGGAAGATCATGGCCAACAGAGATGCTCCCTCATGGTGCTGAACTAGGTTAACCCACAGCTTTGCAAAGAAGGTAGGTTGGTCAGAACAGCAGAGATTCTTCAACATCTGTGTTTGTGGCTCAGTTTTCACCCTAGTATGTGACAAGGGATTCGGTGCCCTCATGTAAAGTTTTCTGTGCAGTGAATTGTAAAAGCAATTGCCAATAAGAATGATTTCACGTACACATAATCCGCTGTGCAGCATGCTGCAAATTTATTCATAATCTTTTCCAGCTAATATGAGGAAACTCAGCTGTAGTGCCGAAACGACAGGATGATTTATATATAAAACTGAAATCCACATAAAAATTCTTCTATTTGATCTTCTACTCTGGAATTTGAAGGAGAGTACAAGGGAGCCTCAAGAAATGACCCTTTCTTAGGTAAAGTGCATGGGCAGGAGATTAGTATGATTGCCCATGTAAAGTAGAATTTATGTGTTCCTTATAAACAAATGAGGTATACTGAAGAAATGACACCAAGACTAATGTGTAAGCCAAGAAGAAATGACAGAATTTTAATTGAAATAAAAAAAATTATTCTAGTGCAAACCCATTTTATAGATGAAGAAAATGAGTCCCAGAGAACTGTACAGACTTGAAGTTTCCATAGCAGTTGGGGGAAGAAACATAACTTGATATTAGGTCGGCCAAGTGCAAAGCTTTTGTGCTTTCTGTCGCACCGTGAAGTATTTTGAGATTTTTCTTCTTAGAGAGCTGTCATTATTGTCCAGTTTCAAAGATTAAAAGTCTTAGAAGTTTTCTGGTTGACTGCACTCGCTCCTGTGTCCTCCTGGACTCTGTGCTACGTTACGCTTGGGCGCCACTTCATGCCCATGCTTCTGCTGACCTAACTTTTCCATTTGTCTCTTTCTTTCTTCTTCATGTACTCTTAAATTTCTCAAATGGACTTTTATAAGAGCTCTTCATTAGCTTGGTGGCTTTTCAATTTTTAGCGGCATCCAATTTCCTACTGATGCAGGCCCAATATCTTTATAGTAGTCGAGAATGGCACTGCACAACTGAGACCCAACTCCAAACCACCTCCAGAGAAAATCACTCCTTTAGTACTTTTATATTGTATCATATATAGCATATGTATATGTGCATATATATAATATATATACCCACATGCAGATGTGTGTTGCCTTATAAACATGTACATACATACATATTAAATTACAATGACCCCACTCCACTTCCACTCATGGTTTGCATGCTGGTTTCTCCCAGAGGCTTTCTGCTCAGAGAACATGTCTGTGTCTACCCTGACTCGCCTGTGCCTCTCAGATTCTTGGCTGCTTCATTATCAGTGCTCAGGTGTTTAGTAAGTAAATCAAACTCTATTCCCACTTTGTATGTCTCCCAGGGGTGGGGAACCTGTGGCCTTGGGTCCACATGTGGCCTTTTGGATCCTTGAGTGTGGCTTTTTGACTGAATCCAAATTTTGCAGAACAAATCCTTTATTCTGTGAAGTTTGCATTCAGTTGAGCAGCCACGCTTGCGGATCTGGAGGGCCACATGTGGCCTTGAGGCCACGGGTTCCCCACCTACTGTTCCTCACTTACACATTCTTCTCCGCCTACCTCTTGCTTTTCCTCTGTGAAATCTGATACGCAAAATGCCATCACTCTGGTTCCTTCTGGAGCTCTAAAATGGAGTCAGGAAGCCATTCTAAGAAGGACTGACTACGGCATAACCTGAAACCTTGCAAAATAAAAACTTGCTTTCAATCTTTGAACTGGGCCACAAAGCAGCTGAAGTTCCCAGCATTGCAGCTCCTGAATAGTGACAAAGAACTATGGACTCGTGTACTAAACCAGCCGCCTCCACCAGTGACAATTCTGCCAACATAACTTTTGAAATCACCCTTATTTCCACTTAAAAATCCATTCTCCCCATCCTCTCTTCAGAACACATTTGACTTCTAGTCCAATCTGTGTCTTGCACATTGCAATTCCTAAGACCCCAACAACGGCTTTGTCTTACCGCCTTGCAGTCTGGTCTTTTCTTTCCCACTTCTTAGTGACACCTCCATTCAAGGCCGTCCAGATTGGGTGCTTTTCTACCATTTTAATTTTTATACATTCTACTCAAATGCTACTTCCTTTTGCATCTCTTCTTGATTATTATATTTGGAAAAGATCTTTTAAAATTCAGACCTCCTACCACTTAAAAATTTCAATACAAGGCTCTTAAAATAACTGTCCAAAAAGCCTTGTGTTGCAGTTATTTGTTTATATGTTCCGTTTCCTTGTGGATAGCAAGGGTTTTTTTCCCACCAATATTTGTATTTCCTAGGGCAGTTAGTGCCAAATAAAAGAGCTAGAATGCTAGTTTAAGACTCAGCACTGACCATATTACTTAATAAAAATAACAAAGATGGCATTGACAATGAAAAGGAAGGATATTATTAGTAAACTGAAACTTTGCGGAATTTTTGAAAAAGTAGGAAAAAAAACCCAAAATTGATATAAACTGGTGAACATTGCAGAACACCACAGATAAAGAAAAATTCTAAAAGTTCTTGTAATAAATAGGAGCAAGTATTAAACAAACACGAGACTTCTCATTAGTAAAATCTAATGTTTGAGAAGAAGAGAGAAACAGAGCTGAGCAGGAAAATCACCTTAGCTTTCCAGCACGAGGGCAAAATTAAGGTGATTCTAACATAAAGAGTCTCCAAAAGTTTATTTGGTCGTACGCTTTTTTAAAAATTGTAAACAATATTAAAAAATAACTCCAAGAAACAAATGCAAAAAGAAATCTGAGAAAGAAGAGGATATCAGTTTCAAGAGAGATGGAACTAACTTATGGCTGGGAAGAAGAAATAAATCTCAGCATAACTCCTTTACTGCTGGCAGAGAAACCATCATTCCAAATTAGAACATGAAGTCCGAGGGTTACATGGAAATAGATAGCGTCATACAAAGTGAGTGATTATTCTTTCTGTCAAGAAAAAAGAAAAGCAATTATAAAGTGAGGTTTAAAAAAAGATGACGAAAATAAATCATGGTCCCCAAATAAAATTTTGACATAATTTTTTAGCGATTGATGGAATTTAAAGAGCAGTGCCTTTTGAAATAACAAAGTCAAACAAACATTATTTAGGTAATTCATAGGAAAAGAGAAAGCTGACTGATAGTCTCAATTCAGGTATAATCACTTTGGATTTATGAGGGCCACAAGCTATAATTACGTTACTATGATTTTCTTTTCTAGAAAGTGATTTATCACTTTTATATAATGACCCACCTTCTAAAGTTTTTGAAAAATTTTAACTTCATGACACTCTTTAAGAATTTATAGATATTGTTGAGAGGAAATTTTTATTCAGAGTTCAGCAGGTTCTTAAATTTCATTCCTTTTTTCCAATGAGTGTGAGTAAAATCAAATATAACACTTGAATTAAAATATTAACAATTGTTTTCTCATATTACTCTTTTCTCCACTTCTTCCAAGTTTTGTAACACAAGTATGTATCATTTTTAAAACAAAAGCATAGATGTATTGAAAGTACAAATAATTATCTTTAGTGCTTTCATTTAAGGTATTGTAAGGCAACTCCAGAGACAGCTGAGAACTTAAGGTAGAGAGAAATGGTTTCTCAGCCCACAGTGCTATTTATTTCTTCTGCTTTTTAAAATAAAAAGTCAAATCGTCTGGGTGCAATGGCATGCCCCTGTATTCCCAGCTACTTAGGAGGTTAAGGCAGAGGATCCCTTGAACTCAGTAGTTTGAGACCAGTCTGGGCAATATAGCAAGACCCTGTCTCTTTTAAAAAAAAATCAAATTTCTGTATTTACATTGAGTTTAGAATTTCATTACTTCTGAGTAAATTAAATGAATATTATTATTAATATTTAAGCCAAGATTATTTTCCGTTTATTTTAAGGAAAACAAACCTCAAAATTTTTAATGAAAATCATTAAGATTTAATAAGAAAAAATTTTGCTTCAAAGGCAATCTGTATATTAGGCTCTTTTTATTTTATGGATTAAACATAAAGCATTGAAACATAGACCAACCTATAGTAAAGTGTACTACAATTATGCAAAGAAAAATCTACGATGTGGAAAGGTCAGAGGAAGTTGGACTGGTCAGTGGCAAAGAGAGGCTGGGGTGAGCAGCTGGCCCTGTCATATCTCCGCTAGGATGTGCGGGACTCCAGAGTCACGGTCCAGTGGGAAGGAGGGAGCTGGTGGAAGTGGGCAGAGCTGGCTGGGACCAGGTTTGCAGCATAGCCCTGCTCTGGAGTAATCAGATCCGAGCTTGAGAGGAAGGAGCTGAAGACCAATGTTAGTGGCCTAAACAGGCACATGTAGGCTTTGGAGTGAGAGAGGCCTGGGATGAAATCCAGCACTGCAACGATACAACCCAATTCTTTAGCCTATTCAAGCTTCATTTTCCTCATCTTCAAAATGATAATAATTGTTACATACGTTCTTACCCCATGACTTGCTATGAGGTCAAAAGTGATCTGTTCAAAGCAGATGGTGTAGTGCTACGGTGTCACATGCACTCAGCACACGACAGCGCATCACTGCTCCTCTGTTGGCCAGAAACCCGGGAGGCCAGCCTGGCAGGAGTTCCAGGGCGCTGGCCATGTCTGGACACATGGCGTTATCATGACTCCAGAGGAATTTAAAGATAGGTAGGACTTCAGAAAGGAGCTTTGGTCCAAACAGGTAGATCTGAAGTGCTGACCAGATATTCACACAGAAAATAATTGGTATAAAATGAATATGCACGGAAATTGCTGGAAAAAGACTGGGTCTTGTTGAGCCCCAGGGTTCCTGGTTCAGTCCAGGCGCACAGGCTTCTGGATGTATCTGGACCAAGCCAGTTTGTGTTAGTCCCCTGTCTGTTAGGGGCAGGACTGGGTCTCATGATGTTCTCCAGGCTTCATCAAGTTTGGCTCAAAATTCAGTTGAACTAAATTTACAACTAATAGCTCTCAGCTGTACATTTGAATGATTGATAGTTTTTGAAAATATGTTTATACCTGGACCCCCCTCCCTATGATCTTTATTTAATTGTTCTATTGTGTAGCCAGAATTGAAGACCGCCAAGCTAAATTCATTATAGTGTCTGCAACCAAATGGAATTAAGAAATTTAGGGCTGCAAATTAATTCCTCAGTTATATAAAGATGCTACCACTTGCTCTTGACTCTAGTTTCAGCAATGATAATTTTCTTGGGTTCAATATCAGGTCCTAATTTATCTTAGATACTCTAAATGCATTTCGCAGTTTAAAGGCCATGTGATAACTCTTTAAGTTAAGTAATTCCTTCTAATACACCCTCTTGAATAAAATCTTAAAGTCATAGACAACACCTGTACAAAGCTACTGGGAGACTCTAATGTCATGTAAACATGTGAACATGATGTTACGATCACAGGCGTATTTACCAAATATTTAAATACACTTTAGATATATTTATGCCAAAATTCTTTCTCTCTGCAAGTTGCTTGTCTATACAAGACTCTCCAAGACCGGGTGAGACTTGGTTGAAGCCTTGTTCATGAGTGTTCTTGCCTGAACGTTCGATAAGGACAGACTTTCCCCTCCTGATGACACTCTTTGGGCTAATGCCTGTGACATTAGCAGATCTATGTTTGCAGATGTATTATTAATCCACCCTAACATGCACACATTTATTGATTGAATTCTTATTTATTTATTTCATTCAACTTTCCAGTTAAGATTATGACACAATGGCTTCTAACCCATAATCGTGACTTCGCTTCCCACACCTTTTGCAGAACACACCCCAGGGCTCCCATCCAGGTTAGTGTGCCTAGTGAGAGCCAAGTCGGTCTGCCTGAGTCAGTCTGATGTGGTTGCTTTCTGTCTGCTGACTCATGGCTCCATGTGGCCCATTGACAGCCAGCAGCAACTTTGCTCGTCATTACAGTTGGGGGTTTGACAGATGACAGATGTCAGTTGGAGATGGCTCCCTTACACACAGCCAACCAATCACCAGGCACTCCCCAAAGGTGGGGACAAGATCCCAGCCAACAGATGGCTCGGCCTGTCTCGATTAAGCAGTAATTAAACCTTTTGGCTAGAAACCTCCCTTTTCAGGTTTCCATTAAGAAGTTGTCACTCGGTCCCATATGCACTGATTTTCTCCATCCCCCGACAGTTTTTCTCTGTCATTCAGCACCTGACAGCAGTTCATACACGTGCATTTCCGGAGATTCTGATCAAACAAACCCCAGAAAATCTAAAGGTGAAGTTGTTAGCGTTTAATGCATCACAGAAAAACAACTGGATTGTAGATAGCAGTTTTATAAAAGTCAGAGGTGGTTTTAATAGAAGACATTGCTACTGTCTAAAAAAAGGACATTCTAAAAGGCAGTTTATTTTTCTTACAGCTTTCTTCATATTATTGCTAATGTTTATGTTTCAGAATATTGTTTTTTTCCCAACTGGAGTTCTCCATCTGATTATTTGTGTAAAAAAAGGCCTGTGTATGTTGGACACAGGCATGATATTTCAGGTTGGGGCCTATAAACTCTTTGCAGAACACAGGCCCACAGTGGAAAGGAACAATGTTATTCACGTGGAAAGGAAGACGCTTTCTCGGGGACACTCTTCATCCAAACGCTTCTTCCAGACTCACTTGCGGCGATTCTCTGCCCCGTGGTTCTGTTTTTCATTTTGCAGAATTTTCCTGTGGCAGATTCCTCCGTTTCACAAATATAAAAAACATTTTAAAAACCCCATATATTTACCAAATGGAGGAATACAGTGCACAATTTAAAAGGCTATATGTATTTTGACATAAAAACAGGAAAGGTGCTATTAAAATCCTATGTGTCTTGTTCTTGTCTACTGGTAAAAGAACTAATTTCCCTAACACGAATGGTAACACTTTTTAAAAATCATGCTGAGTAGAGATTTTCCTAAGGAAAAGAAAACCATATCCTTAAAAAATCCAAGTGTCTTTGTCTCACTAAGTGTTCTAGAGAAATAAATATATACATACATATACATATATATAAAATAAACTCATATCCATGATCTGTTGAAACAAAAGCTACCTATTCAATTTGATTACCACTGTGCTTGCTTTCACCAAACACGGTGCGTTGTACAGAACTTTATTTCAGTTTAGTATTTTTTTCAAAGAAAAATTCGATGGAAAAGACCATGATCAATAAAATACACTGCTGGAATTGCATTTTACTGTATATTTGCTGCGGCTTCATGGTGGTCCCACTAGTGACCACACTCCTCATACATGCAGCTACCCACATTTCATTTATCTTTGACATATTGGGACTTTATAGTTTCCGAAAGTCATTACCATGTGTGACAAAGGTGTATGCTAAGGATCTCTCAACCCATGATCCGCGGGCAGGACAAGGGGGCGTACACCTTCGAGAGTCTACAGCATCCAGAGAGTGCTGCTGGGGCCTGTTAATATGTTATGCATTATCGGTCCAATTTTTTTTCGTATTTCCTTTGGATCTGCCTTCATTTGTAATATTTAAATTTACTCAAGGGAGTTCTCACCTTTGGGCTAGTATTAGAAGCCTTTTGGAATTTATGCAGACTGCTTTAGTGACGCTTTGTGTAATCCATATATTTGCAGTCCAGATACTTGAATATCAAGTCATTAGAAATCACACTGAAAAGTAATGTATAATAACTTATGCTCTGCATAATTTTATCTACAAATTTTTTTCCTTAACAAAATTCTCACTTGTAAGAGTCCACAGAATTAGTTTGTAAAAATGAAGCTAAATATAAATAATTAAATTCTAGATGCCAATTCTCTATGGAAGCTAATATCACTCCAATCTGTAGCTGTCGGCTCATGTGATGTGAGGAAGCCAGTAAACACAGGTCAAATCCAGGCTTGGTAACCTTTTTAGCTGTATAGCCAGCATGGCCTCCCATGTGTGGGTGCTCCCAAGAGCAGCCCCTGGGGCCCAGAGTCCAGTATGAGCAAAGTATGAGAACCTGCTCAGGAGTCAGGAAGGCCAAGTAGAGAAAGCCAAGCCAGGCTGAGATTTCAGATGACGACCCAGGCTCAGTAAACCGTCTGCAGGGAGGTCTGGAGTGTGTCCTGCCTCCAGGCAGAGGACTGGGTGCTTGTACCTCCACACCAGCACTGGCCGGGAGCAGCTGGAGGTCCAGGGTGGCTTGACCTCCCGGGCCCTCTGGCTCTCGTTTCCAACTGGGCAGCCAACCCATTGCCCATCAGCAGCCACCAAAGGTGGCTGGCGTGGGCCATTGTCGAGCAGTTAACAGCTGAGGGGAGAAGGCGTAGATTCCATGTTACCTGGGCCTGGTGGGGTGGGAAGAGATTCTGCCTGCTACAGTAACCTTGGGAAAATCACTCACACTCTTGGAAGAGCAGGTTCCTTACCTGTAAGTGAAATGGTGTGTGTAGGAGGAGTAGATAAAACACAGTGCTAGCGGGAGGACGGGAGGATGAAATGACAACATATGGGAAGGTGCCTGGCAGGGGTCCTCAAACACAGTAATCAGTTAGCAAGTACTACTTTCTCTCTACGCTCATATGTACGTATCATTTTTCTGCTTAGGAATGTTCACTGTTCCTTGTTTCCTGCAGAAACAAACACTGTACTTTGTCACCCAAGGTAACATGCCAGTGTGAATCCAACATTTTCACCAACTACTCTATAGATCAAAACCGTGTAACCTGAAGGTGTTGGGACCCGAGAAGTCCATGAATCCTCTGAAATTGTGTGGGAAATGCAGACAGCATGTTTTAAGAAAAAGGCTCTGTTGCTTGGAGAGGCAGGATCGTGTTTGAATCCAAATTCTTGCTGGGTGACCTTGGACAAACCTTGTGTGTGTTACTGTTTATGTCACTACTATTGCTGCCGCTGCTGTCATTGCTGTCATCATCATCCTATCATCCTATGCTCTGTGGCCAAAAACTGTTTGGCAATTATTGCCCCTGAGGCATTTGCTGCTCTCACGATGCTGATTTAACCTGCTGTCCTCTAAACATCTTCCTGCATCTGGGCCTTTGCTCGTGCACTGACCCCTCCGAAGTTTCCTCTTCTCACCACCCACTTGCACCCTCCTTCAAGGGCCAACTCCTCCATCAACGCTCTCGCAGGCTCTGGCCACCAGCACGCTGGCTGCCCTCTGAATTCCCATCTCATCAGCAGTTTATTTAGTCAGTCAACTGGAATCCGACACTGTTGGGGCTACCATCAAAGTTCCCAATTGATTATATCTTTTCCTTGTTAAGAAGTTGGATTCACTATATGCGAGGCAAGGCCTTGCCTATGTGACTGGATGTCTTACTCATCAACAGTCTTACAGAACAGGCAAATCCTAAGTACACAAAGTAGACACTCAAATATCATATGTTAAATGTATCATTCTAATGCAGCTCATCCCTGTTGCCAAAGCAAGTAGAAACAAAGACTGCATGAGTTACCTGACACGTAGTAGGTGCTCAATAAATATTGACAGAGTGGATAAATGAATTAGTAGTAAAGGTTCACTTAAATTATTAATGTGGTTGGTGTTGGTGCCATCATTGATGAATATTGTGATTACAGTTCAAGTTTTAAAGCAGAACTGGAAGGAAGAGAATGAACTTTTTGAACACTGCCATTTTTGAAGTAGCAAAAGGTGTCATAACCCTGGCAAGCTATTGCAAGGCACTAAAATCACTGTTGCTGTGGGGCTGGTTAATGATACCTTGTTAGTGACAGAAGATAATGAGATGATAAGGGCAAGATTCATTGACCTTTCAAAGGCTTTTGATTTACTAAATGACACTGTTGGATAAGCTAATTAAATTTGGCTTTTCTCCTGCAGTGATAGCTGGGTTCTGATCTCATTTGATTAGTAAGAAAAATCAGAGGCTGTTTTAAGGCTATCAGCCTAATTTATTACTATTCATATCTGATGGTGCCTTAGGGCTCAATAACTGATTGGCTTTATTTTATTTATTTTAAAATTATCTTTCTGATGCTGGAGATAATCCAGGAATTCACTTCTAGAGCAATGATAATACCACTTCAAATAATGTTTCTCTTAGTGTCCCAGAACTTAATATGCTCTCCTCTGAGTCACTCCGTTCACCAACAAGGAAGATTTTGAAAGATAAGCTTACAGATGGTGAAAGCATTACTTGGTGGCAAACTCCCTTATTACACATAAAGGCAACAACTCTGAATTAAGCAAAAACAGAAAAGCAAGCAGTTTGGTAATAGTTTAGTTAGTAAGTCTACCCGAATATGCTGCATGTCCATGCAGTTCTATTTCAATGGTAAAATCTTGGAATTTTTCTTAGTAAATACTGGTTTGGCTCTGTTCTATGAAGTCCTACATTGAACTCCAGACTTCTCAGTAATGGCAAAAAATACCTACATTTATTTTTTAGATCGAGGTACAGATTTAAAATGCTTGACACCTATAAGAAGTTTTTAATTCTATTCTTCCTAGAATGTGAATTTTAATTCTATTGTTTATTGATTGCAGTTAAACTTAAAGAATGTAGAGCAATACTCCTTTTAAACTAAAATGAGTTTATTTTTTAGAACTTGAGAATGGATATTTATTTCCCTTAGACTTTCAAAAACCCTACACCTATAAATAGTCATTCAAAAAGTTGAGCTGAATGCTGATAATGAAAAAAATCCTAATTCACAGCCAGAAATTTATAGAAGAATGACACACTGGGCTTTTGACCTTTCCATCATATAATAGTAGACAGTTAAAAGCCCATATTAACAACTCACACCTACCACATGACCCCACAGCGGTTCCACGTCTAGGCATTTACCCATGAGAAATGAAAGCATAGTTCCTTAGAAAGACTTGTACACACAGGTTCATTGTAGACTTATTTGTGATAGCCCCAAACTGGAAAAAACTCAAATGTTCATCAACAGGTGAAGGGATTAAAAAAAACCTGTAGTATGTACACACTATGCGATATGATTCAGCAATTAAAAAATGAATTATTGATACATGCAACAACATATGAATCTCAACCTTATTGAGATTCTGAATGAAAGAAGCCAGCAAATAAAAAGTACATACTGTATTATTTCCCTTGTATAAATACAAAGCTCTCAAAAATGCGAAGTGATCCTTAGTGACGAAAGCAGACCGCTGGTTGCCTGGGAGCAGGTGTGGAGGAGTGGGTGGGGACAGGGATGGGGACTCAGGAAGAGGATTCCTCAGGGTTTACCAGAGAAACAGCACCCACAGGATGTGTGTGTGTGTGTGTGTGTGTGTGCATGCACAATAGGGGGGGTTGGATTTATTTGAAGGCATTGGCTCATGAGATTGAGGGGGTGCAAGTCCAAAATCTGTAGGGCAGGCCAGAGGATGTAGATCCAGGGAAGAGGTGTAGTCCAAGCCCCAAGACATTCTGCTGGCAAAACTCCTTCTTGCTCGAGGGAAGCCAGTTTTTGTTCTGTTAAGGCCCTCAACTAATTGAATAGGCCTGTTCACACTACGCAGGGCAATCTGCTTTACTCAAAGTCTACTGACTTAAATGTTCATCTCATCCAAAAACACCTTCACAGCATCATCCAGAATAATGTTTGATCCAACATCCGGACACTGTGGTCTGGTTGAGCTGACACAGAATTAACTAACACAAAGAGGGACAGAAGTAAAGGATTAGGAAAGGACATAAGGAAATCTGGGTGTTTATGCAGACACTGAGTACCTTAATTGTGGCAATGTTGTCACAGGTATATGTGTAAGTTAATCAACCTATACATTGTACATAGGCACGGTTTATTGTACGTCAATTGTATTTCAATACAGTTGTTTTAAAAATTGCTAAAAGAATGGATGTTTGATGTTCTCACTACAAAAAATAAACTAGTGAGGTGATAAATATATTAGTTACCTTGACTGAACCTTTCTACAATGTATACATCATATCGCCCCCAATAAACATACGCAGTTGGGGCTTGGACTACACCTCTTTCCCGGGTCTTCATCCTCTGACCCGCCCTACAGATTTTGGACTTGCACTTCCTCAATCCCATGAGCCAGTTATTATTTGTTAATTAAAAATAAATTTTAAAAAACTTGTTCCAAGAAAAAAAAAGAGCAAAGTCTGTCTTGCTCAAAAGTCAATAGCTGAGCCTCTCTGGTCCAAGCAGTGGCCGGTGACACTGCCGAGGCCTCATCTACTTGTCTGAAATAACTTCTAAAAAATGCTCATCGGCAGAGAAATAAAATCTTTCTGAATGAAAATAGTCTATTGAAGCTGTCCACGAGCTCTGCTTTTTGAAAATTACGTGCTGAAAAGAGTATGTATGGGATTTACTGTACTTTTGAGTCTTCTGGGCATAATCAGAGACTTTACATCTCTAAGATTTATGATTTTCTTTAAGTAATACAGTTTTTTTTAAAAAAGGCTTTTCTTTTTTTAAAATGTGGTATCTGGTGGTGTGGACTGAGTATGCGCACATCAGAATGTGGTGCACAGATCCACGCAGACGGGGCGCCGTGTGCCGATGGAGGTGACTTCTGGCAAGAGAGTGAACTCTGCAACAGAGCACCTGCCTATTTTATCCTTTCTCCCCCACCCCACTCCCACCTTCCACTGGTAATTGGTAGATAATGATCTTAGGAGCAAGATAAACCTTCACATTATGCACTCTTTCTTGTGAAAAAAAAATGAATTAAATTCCTTTCATGGTTGTAAATGCTAATGAGAATCTGAGAGATGTGTTAAATGAAAGTCCAAACGGGAAGTTAATATTATTTAGGCCCAGTAGGCTCGAGGCCTTCAAAAAGAATCATTTGTCATTCTTGACACTTTAAAATAATAACTAAGTTGAATTTTTAAAAATTTTGTTTGTAATAATTTTCAAATCTTATATGACAGCATTTAAAGCTGATACGGCCATCTGTAGGATCAATGAAATGCTTCTGTTTATGGTTGTTTCTCTCATTGATCTTCACCTCTTATAGCTGACGCACTGAGTTGACCCAGGTGAAAATACCCCCAGGACTTTGCCTAGACCAGCAGAGTGAATATGGGGGTTTCAGAGGCCCTGCAGACTCTCAATCCTACTCAACACTGCGTTCCAGCAAGCCACTAACAACCGATGGTAGAATACCCAGGGAATTGAAACATGTTTATTGTCTTCATGCCAAATGGCACAATAAATCTAGAAAGATCAACTCTGAAGACATATAATAGTATCACAGACAAAATATAATCATACCTAAATGCTTTGTACCCTGCATCTCATAAACACACGCCATTCTTAGCCTGTAGAGATCTATTATGGAAAGACTCTACCCATGTCTAGAAAGCTAAGGCTTGATGGAGGGAGGACTGGGTATGGGAGAATATTCTCCTTTCTCTGGGCAGAGAAACGTGGCACATGATTATTCAGTCTTTACTTAGGTGAAAGGTGTCTGATTGCAGGAAAGGCTGCAATAGGCTGTGATTCCTCATTAGCATTCTCCATGGGATTGTAGAGTCACCCTCATTAATAACCCAAAGGGGATATTCACAAGTGAATCTTAAATACCTTTGTAGTTATTTAATAATTTATATTTTTTCATAGCACTCTTGTAAAGGAGTTACTGAGTGGTCAATACTATTACTCCCATTTTACTTGCAAGAGGGCAAAGCCTCAAAGAAGTTAATGACTTGCAGGGTGCAGACTAGTTCAGGCAGAGAAAGAAAGGCACTGCTGGTTATTCTTCCAAATAAGTTTATTTCTCCTGGGAAGTCCAATTTCCTTATACTCTCCCATCCACCACTCTCTAGTTTCTTAGAAATAAACCAATGCTTCTCCCATAAATATTTGCCTTTCCTCCTATAACACTGTAACTAGGACTTAAAGAAATGGAACCCAAGCAATTACTTTTTTTTTTTTTTTGGAGGCAGCCCATTTATATATTGCTGTTTCCCCAACAACAGTAATAACCACAGTAGGGTTTGGACTATCTTTTAAATACAGGCATAAGTATTCTGTGTGCTCTGTGGGAAGCTACAGCAATTGGGGAGGGAGGCCATTTCCTTTGTGTTCATTTATTTTGCATCTCTACAGGGTAAAGGGATACTTTCCAAAATACTTGTCACATGTCCCCAAATTAAATTCTGTGTCTCTGAGCAAGCTTTTCCACTCTCATCCTATGTGTGTCTCCTGTGATCACTTCATACCCAGGCAGGAGAAAATGACTTCAGTAATTGCAGGCTTAATTGGTAAGCATGGATCTCCAGGCTGCACTTACGTGTCTTGTCATGTCAGGCTGCTCACAAGTCTCGGTGGCTCCAGTGTCACGTTATTCCCAGGATGGGCACCGTGCATGACTTCCATTTTCAATCGCAGCACTCAACCCCTCACTCCACTCCCTCTGGTTCCGACTAGTGAGGATGGGGGCAAGGGGACACACCTGCAGCCACTTTGGCATGTCACGAGCAGCCTCCTTTGTGTGTGTGTATGTTTATTTGCAAACCCTACCCATGAAATCAACCCACGGGTGGCCCCCAGCCAGCAAAGAGGGAGGCCCTTGGGGGTGTTCACAGAATACAGGCCCCGTAGCGCTGTGGCAGGAGAACACAGGCTTAGAATTTCTCAGCAGGCTGAAGATGGAATTGCTTATTGAAATTGGAAATAAAAATAATACAGCCATAAGATCACACAAATCCTAGGATTTTAGAGTTGAAAGCAACGATAGAGAACAGCTAACTTAATTCCCTCTTCTATGATAAAATGTGAGTCTGAGTCCCAGTGAGGTTAAAAGATTTTAGAAAGGATAATTTCATGTTTCCCTTTGCTTTCTTCCTCAAGGGCTTACAATATTTTTTGTTTATTTTGGTCTGTACGGTGTCTTCTTTTAGAACTCTTAATTACAGTTGATATTGAGGTAGGAAAGGCAGATGAAAGGAAGATCATTTCTATCTATATTTTTGGACTTCACCCATGAGCATATGATGTCCGAGAAAATAGCAGTGCTTTCTGTTAAAGAATGAAGCCACATCACTATGACCATCCTAATGTCATAATGTGAACTTATGGAAGAGGTTCAGCTGGGTTTCGTGTTTTGGCCTCTGTTCATATTTAAGTCCTACCTTCTTTCTTCCTATTCTCCTTCATGGCAGCTTAGAATATGTCAAATTAAGCCATGAGGGATCAAAGTTGATCGTCTCCTTAAACCCTCTGAAATAATTATATATTTCAGCTAATTTAAAAATTAGATATTTATTCATAGTCACCAATGCAGGCCACATCTGTTAGCACAGGAGGTAAATATATCAACAGAAATTCAAAAGTCTCAGTGCTTTCCTTGCTTTTGTTCTTGGTTCAGTACCTATTTCTAGAATATTTACTATTCTTTTGGGGTCACAAAACGTTTTGAGGATCTGAGAAAGACATAATGCTACAGTTAGAAAAATAATATATCCACATATGCAAAATTCTGCTTACAACTTCTAGGGAATATAAGAGCCTTGGATCAAGAACCCTTACTATGAATTATTTACGAGAAACTGATTCCCTTTTTTAGAATGACTTCAGAGCTGAACATAAGTTTAGAGTCAAGCTGTACTGATCACAGACCAACCAATGTCAAGAGCAGGAAGAGACACCGGAGGACGCATGAGCAGAGCTGACAACCCAGCTCAGTGAAGAAGCCATTAGCCAGATCAAAGGTATTTGAAATAACTGAAACTTGCAAATTGGCATAATGGAGATACATCCGTAAAGAATTGTTGGCTACTTAATGATAACTACCTAATTAATGATAAATATGTACAAAATACAAATGAGATAAAAAGTTGTTAATGAAATCTTTTAATAAATGTTGTTATTTCAATAGAACCCAAAGTATGGGGCGCAGGTGTGCTTAAAATAAAGAGTTTTCTGAAACAACCCTCAACCTATCAAAGGTGAGCCAAGGGTCAAAATAATATAATCCATGTAGAATGTATATATTTCAAGAAAAGCAGAATTATGTGATGAAGTTGCAAGGCACAGACAGTTAAAGAAAATAAATGTAGTGTACTGGACCTTGAAAATTCTTGAGTTTACTCTTTGATGGGATACCAGAAACACTTTAGAGGTGGGATCTTGCGGAGGAGAATTCATTTGCCAGGACTCTTCAGAATTCCAGAAAATAGAACAAGTGTGCATTTCATCGAAAGAGACACATGCTTTGGTAATTACACAACCCCAGAACACTCTGCAGTTATAAATTTAAAGAATCATGATTTATTGCAATTATTTGTTGAATGATAATAATTTTTTGGCATGAGGCAAGATATCAAAGGGAGGGAGGACAGTGAGCCCAGTCAACTATAAATCATGATTTCTATACACAAAGAGATTATTGAGAAGAAATAACGTACACAAAACTTCTAAAAAATAATATGAAGCGACATTTGAGTATTGGCACTAGAAACAATTTAGGAAATAGAATAAGAAATGTAAAAGGAGAGAAAAAATGAAGACATATTTCAGGGAAAATCTTCCGGATGAGTTTAGGATTAGGTTGGAAATGTAGTGTGGAGGGAATTTGAAGAGGTTAATGTGGAGAAGAGCATAGGGTTTCTAGTTTTACCTAACGCCATATGAAAATAGTTTCTTGTACTTTAAACTGTAGGCTGGATGAGGTATTCTAATCAGTTTACCAGTTACAGAGCGGTACTAAGAGTTGTGGGCATCATAGCTGACCTTCCACAGTGACAACTTTAACTTTAACGTTAAGCCTTAGCCCCCACCTCCCTTCAGGCTGTATGTGGGTGCTCCTGCGGTTATGTTGCACGTACGACCAATTAATGAAGCTAAAGTACAAACCAACAGGGTTGTCTGGAGTCATGTAGATAGAGCAACAGCGTGGAGTGGCCAACTCTGTCATTTTTGTCAAGCTATTATTTGGAAGACATGTAATCATGGGTTTCTTCTTATTGCAGGCTGTGATGGTGTCCAACTTAATGAAAATACAGCAGTAACGTGTCCTAAGCAGGGGGAAATGTATATTATCCTCAACACAAAAGTGTTGCTTTCTGAGTGGAAATTCTTACATGGTTATTTCTAAGGACGAAGATAAGAAAAAAGAAGGATATATTATTTATTTGGGGGAAAGGGGATCTGTGAACAGAGCAACTTACAGAATGTACTCTGGCTTTGCCCAAACTATGTCAAATAAATACATGCCATTGCTTAGTGAGATGATTTATCTGAATTCTTTCAAGTGTGAAAGTACTTGGTTTTCCCTGTATGATTTAGGTTGTATTTGTTTTTACTCTGAAAATCTACTGCTACTCTGGTAAACACAGAAAATCCTTCAATGTCCTTTGAAATGTATACATTGATAAACGCAACCAAAGACATTACGATATTGAGAGTGCTTTTCCAACTACTCACTCCTTGGAGATTCAGAAGTTCCCAATGGATGCATTTAGCCATCTGTACATACCCCTGTTTGGCAGCCTCTGAAGAGAGTGGGAGAGATTTTAGTGTCCACAGCATTGGGAGTTTATTTCTCTTCCCTATCTTTTGTGCCCTCTTCCTTAGCAATACACTTTTCAGTGGGTCTTCTTGAGTTCAAAAAAAAGACCACTGTGATACGGCAAATAAGAAGGGGAAACGCAACACAAGTAGGCACTTATACCCTCAGCAAGCAATAGCCAAATGAACCCAAGAATTTGGTAAGTGGGGTTTTCTCATGGGAGTCTAAGTCCTGTCTGTTACGTGAGTCAGACACAGCCGTGTGAGTCTTTAGGGCCAGAACCTACACAGATCTATTTGCAGTGTGCACCCAGGTGCTAGGAGTTATGGCTGGAGTGAAGGACAGAAGCAGAAAGAAGTGATTTTGAAGAACTAGATGTTATTTGGGTCACTTTTGAACCCAGGGCTGATGGACCCACACCAGAGTCCTAGGGTGAGAATGGCTTTATAGAGAGTGAGTGAAGAGAAAAATGTGTGCATTTAAAACCTCTGGAAGATTCTACAGCCCAGAAAAGCCACGCCTTGTACCCTGTGAACAGAATGAAGCAGAACCGAAAGGCAGCGCCCCCCTCCCCTGACCCCACAACTGACGAGGGACCACCTGCATGGGGAATGGGGGTGCAGGGGGCAGCCACAGGACAGGGTCCTCTGCCAAAGACCCACAAGACTTCCACGGGGAGGGGGAAGCCCACCGTGGTGGCCCGGGGGCACCTCAGCTGATGCTGCAGCAAACCCTGCGTCTCTGCCCAAGTGGAGAGGAACTTGAGGGATTTGAGATAATCTCTCAATCCCCCAGGTGGGGACTAAGCCAGGGATCCTGTTATCGTTACCCCAGGAAAGCGCAAGACACTCCTATTCTCAGCCTACGCCAAGATTCTTGTAAAAAAAAAAAAAAAAGTTTCTCATGTCTCCAATTTCCACCGAATAACAAAGCATTTTGGTTTCCTTCAGTGCTGGCAGGAGCGAGGCTCCCCAGGGTCTGAATTCTGGCTCCCGCTGCTCACTAGCCATCTGGCTTGGGTCAAATTTTTAAGCTTTCTGAACCTTAGTTTTTTCATCTGTAAAACATGGATAAAGAAAGTACCTCATCAAATTGTTTGTGGATTAAATGAGATGTGAGCGAAATGCTTCCAGACTGCAGTTGGCGGAGCTGGTGGCTTCTTTCCTGCTCGTGGGAGGGCCACACGGCCAGGTCCTAAGACACTCCTTTATCTACACCTGCACCACTGGTGTGACCTGAGACCCCTTGGGCTGACCAGTGTCTCTCTGCTGATAACACTCACCTTTATTTGTCTTGGTCCCACCTCAACCCCGAGGGCAGAGATGTTGTCTGTCTCGTGCACTGCCGGATCAGCTAGCCGAGAGCAGGGTCTGGCCTTGGTGTGTGCTCAGCAATGCTCACACGTAAGTGAATAAATGATTGCCTGGCGTGTAATCATTCCTCCGGCATGATGCCTAATCAAGATGGCTAGTTGGTCCAGGTCTCGTCTTAAAAGAAGACCTCACTATGTGTGTGTCTTAAAATATTGTCAATGAGTTAAAAGAAAGCTTGGAAATACAATTGTATAATACTGTTTAGGCATTTCCTCATTTTTAAATATAAGTGGCTCTAGGCCTTGTTTAATGCCTGAGATCCTGCCATTACCATCATTTCTTCTCAAGTACTTATGAAATCTTACCCTTCTCTTACCCCCACAAAACCTAACTCCACTGTCTACTCTTGAGGAGGTAGAGATTCACCTTCTTGTTATAGCTACTCCTGAACCACATTCCACATGATTATATGAGCCAGGTAGCACTCAGGTAGAAATAGGGAGGTTGGTTCAATACACACACTTTGAAATGTTTGATCCTTATACATAGTATTTTATGTAAACTATTCACAATATTATTTTAGTTATTCAATCATTTATCAAATACTTCCAAAGTTTTTGACTGTGATAGGAATCTCACTAATTCTTAGAGATGCAAAGGAAAATGAGAAATGATCTCCATAAGTTTAAAATTCAATAGGAGAGAGATGTATGAGGAACACATTATAATACAGTATGCGGCCATTACAAATAAGTAAATGTATACAGTTGTGTAGAAACACAGAGGGTAACCAAATGCCCAGGAGTCAGAAAAGGCTCCAGAAGGGAGGTAAAATTTGAACTGAGCCTTCGTAGAGGTTTTCCTGACAAGGAAGGGAATGGGAACTGCGGAAAGGGCCCATGTGCAGTGCAAAGAGCACACGTGAGTTGCAGGAGAAAGCGGCCAGTTGGGGGATGTAGTTCGAGACGTGGTAGACAGAGCTGCCAGAAGGAGGGTGGAGAGCGGTGAATCAAAGGTCCTTGCTGTGCAGAATTAACATTTGGTATTCTGGAAAGTCAACAGAATATAATAAGCACATGGGTTACTTGATCAATTATTTTTTGAAAGATTGTTTTGACAGTGATATTGATAAAGGAATTGAATTATTCATGTCTGGAAATCAGGACTAAACTCTTGTCAGGAAGACTTTATGGAGACTGTTTTAATAGTTCATGGATGAAATAACAGAGTCATGGTCATATTAGATTAAGTGGGATGGGGGGCTGCAATTTAATAACCCACTGGAGAATGGATACAATTTCGTTGTTATTGAAAAGGTTGCAAGCCTTCCAGATTGGAAGGATAGGTGACAATGAGGTTATTAATTGAGATGCAGGATATAGAAGGCAGAATATGATTTAAGTGCAGGAAAATAAATTCCCCTCTGGGTCTATGAGGCATACAAGTAGCACTACGTATTGCAATTGGTGAGAGACAGCAATCTAGAAAACGGCAGAGTAGGACAAGTGATTTGCTATTCGTTTAGATGGCATTTGGAGCCTGCAGCTGGGCAATATCCTTTAGAAAAAGGAGAAAAAGGCCGAGAGAAGAGACAGAGTGGTGTCAGGCTGGGCAGTGGAAAGGCAGTCAGGTCCAAAAGGTGTCATGATAAGCCCAAGTTCTGAAGAAGGGAAAACTATAAAGGAGGGAGAAAGAAACACACAGACACAGCAAATGCACTATGGAACCAGCAGCAGAGAAAGCACTAAGTGGGCATCCAGAAAAAAACATGCAGAGAATAACAGGATCATATTCATGGTGGAAAAATATGATGGGAATCCAAGAACACTTACAAACTTTTGTTTCAATGTTGGGGTCATGAAGAATGGTTTCTTGAGGGTCCTTATTTCTGTTCTTTAATAATTCAGTTTTCTCTAGACTCCCATGTGTAGAGCGTATCTTTATAAAACCCACATTCCATCCAGGTACTTAAAAAACTTGGATGGGCAACTGTTCCTTTCAGTTAAAAGAGGTTACCTTTTAAACTTTTTGTGGAAGAATTAATTACTTAAAATTATTTGCATGAATATTTAGCCCATCTAAGTTAGTATAATTAAACAGCATGTAGGTTATTAAGTACAAAATGTCCAATTTCCTTAAGTACTAAGTTTGACAGTTGACATCGCTGACATTTCACTTTGACATTCTTGTTTTGTTTTTACTGTGAATGTACATCCTCAGTCTTGCAAACACACATTTTGGCTTGTGATTATCTTTCAAATTTTTTGAGAGCAATTTTTGTGAAACCAGGGATAAATCAAAACTTTATGTTATTTTTGAATACGAGTTCTGCTGTGGAACCAATGCAGTGCAGACAGCTCGAAATATCAATGAAGTGTTCGGGGAAGATGTAGCTAATTAATACATAATAAGTGGATGGTTCAAGAAGTTCCATTTTGGTGGTTTTAATCTTGACAGTGAGCCACGTGGGTGACCTGAGACCAACGTGGATAATGATGAGCTGAAAGCTGTAGTGGAAGCGAATCCATCTCAACCTGCGTGTGAATTAGCAGCAGGATTTGATGTTACTATTCCAACAATATTGAACCATTTGAAACAAATTGGCAAGGTAAAGAAGCTGTGTAGATGAGTACCACATGAATTAAATGAGTGTCCAGAGAGAAATTGTCTCAAAGCTTGCCTTTCTCTGTTGTCACAACATAAAGGCAAACTATTTCTACATTGTATTATTATGTGTGATGAAAAATGGATTCTTTTTGGCAATCGCAAGCATTCATCACAATGGTTGGATAAAGAGGAAGTGCCAAAACACAGTCCAAAACCAAATAGTCATCAAAAAAATCTAATGTTGTCTGTTTGGTGGTCCAGCACTGGTATTATCCACTACAGCTTCATGAAACCTGGTCAATTGATTACAGTGACGTCTACTGCAATCACTTGGACGAAATGATGAGAATGTTTGCAGTGAAGCAGCCAAGATTGGTAAATAAGGACGGGCCAATCCTCTTGCAAGACAATGCTTGACCACATGTTGCATAGACAACAATGCTCAAACTACAGAAGCTGGACTTGGAAATTCTGTCATCCACCACACTCACCAGACCTTGCACCAAGTGACTACTACATCTTCCAGGCTTTGGGCTACTTCTTGTGAGGAAAAATATTCAATTCTCAACAAGCTATGGAAAACGCCTTTGCAATTTCATCACCACTCACTCTGCAGGCTTCTTCGCTACTGGCATAAACAAGCTACCATTAAGATGGCAAAATTATGTCAATAGTTTAGGCATAAGACTATACTTTCAGGGATCATTTCTATAGTCCGTTAATAGTTTAGGTATATACTTTGATTAGTTATACTGCTTCTTGTTTGAGACACAATAAACTACATTTTTGATTCAAAATCAGACATTTCATATATAATAACCTAATACTTATGGACCTAGAACTTCCAAAGGAAATCATCAGAGATGTGCAAGATTTGCATACAAGGATAGGTATTAATTAGAGTGTTGATTTCATTAACAAAAATCTGAAAGCCACCTAAATATATAACATCCCCCAACAATTCACATCCACCCAGAACCTCAGAAGGTGACCTTACTTGGAAGTAGGGTCTTTGCAGATGTCATTACTTAAGATGAGGTCATATTTGATTAGGGTGGAAACCAAAAGCAGTGACTTATGTCCTTATAGGAATGGAGGGGACACATAGACAAACACAGGGAAGATAGTCATGTTAAGACAAAAGGCAGATGTTTGAATGATATAGCTGTAAGCCAAGAAACACCAGAGATAATCTTCTGACAACCACCAGAAGTTAGAGAGAGCCAAGAATGGAATTTTTCCAAGTACTTTCCAAGGGATTGTGGCCTGCTGACACCTTGAGTTCAGACTTCTGTCCTCCAGAACCATGAGATATTACATTTCTGTTATATTAAGCCACTATATTAAGATGTCTGCAGCGTTGGTTCCTTCTGAAGGTTGTGAGGAGGTAGCCTGCCTCTCCCCTAGCTTCTGGTGGTTTGCTGACCATCTTTGGTGTTCTTTGACCTTTAGAAGCATCACTTGATCTTTGCCTTCATCTTTGTATGGAGTTCTTTTTGTATATGTGTCTGTCTCTGTTTCCAAATTTTCCTTCTTTATAAGAACACCAGTTATATAGGATGAGGGCCTACCATGATGTCTTCATTTTAACTTGATTACCTCTATAAAAATTCTATCTCCAAATAAGGTTTCATTCTGAGGTAGGGGGATTTAAGACTTCAACCTTTCACTTGGAGGAAAATGTAATTCAATACATAACACAGACTTTCAGGCTTCATCAGTTGGCTCAAGTATCTCCAAGTTACTCCCACCTTTCATGAGTAGGTTCTAGGAATCTAGCAGAACCTTCACCCTTTAACCTTAGGGATGACATCCCAGGCAGTAAACCCTGAATGGTCCCCTGCTCTTTCTGTGATTGGAGGGTTAACAGTTACCTGACTCTCATAGTTTGTCATGTGAAGTCTGCCATGGCAACATGGCTGTGTTTGCCATGCTGTGTGCAAGGTTTTTAGACTGTCAAAAAGGGAAGAGCTGGGACTTCACAGCTCACATAACACATTTTTTGTCCATTTGGTTTGCCATGAAATGTGCAAGTACGGTAGAATTTTGCTAAGTTCAGTGCCCTCACAATTATGGTGACCATAAGACTGAATATACTCTGCACAGTCACAGTTTATGCCTGTTGCCCAGGCATGGCTTAATGGCTCTTCACTTCTAGTCTGAAAAGGGACTTGGTTTGGTAGCAAGGTCAGGGAGAAGTCTCTTACTCCCATCCACTTCTAAACCATTGAGAGAACACGATACTTGTGCATCATCAAGTTGTCTTAGGTGAGGTCATGCCGGGCGCAGTGGCTCACACCTGTAATCCTAGCACTCTGGGAGGCCAAGGCGGGTGGATTGCTCAAGGTCAGGAGTTCAAAACCACCCTGAGCAAGAGTGAGACCCCGTCTCTACTAAAAATAGAAAGAAATTAATTGGCCAACTAAAAATATATACAAAAAACAAATTAGCCAGGCATGGTGGCACATGTCTATAGTCCCAGCTACTTGGGAGGCTGAGGCAGAAGGATTGCTTGAGCCCAGGAGTTTGAGGTTGCTGTGAGCTAGGC